>CM060655.1:41659326-41756826 GCA_030686955.1 Odontamblyopus rebecca
CTGGTGTAGTCCTGGTTTAGTCCTTGTTTAGTCCTGGTTTAGTCCTTGTTTAGTCCTGGTTTAGTCCTGGTTTAGACCTGGTTTAGACCTGGTTTAATCCTGGTTCAGTCCTGGTTTAATCCTGGTTTAGTTCTGGTTCAGTCCTGGTTTAGTCCTGGTTTAGTCCTGGTTTAGTTCTGGTTCAGTCCTGGTTTAGTCCTGGTTTAGTCCTGGTTTAGTTCTGGTTTAGTCCTGGTTTAGACCTGGTTTAGACCTGGTTTAATCCTGGTTCAGTCCTGGTTCAGTCCTGGTTTAGTCCTGGTTTAGTCCTGGTTTAGTCCTGGTTTAGTTCTGGTTTAGTCCTGGTTTAGACCTGGTTTAGACCTGGTTTAATCCTGGTTCAGTCCTGGTTTAATCCTGGTTCAGTCCTGATTTAGTCCTGGTTTAGTCCTGGTTTAGTCTTGGTTTAGACCTGGTTTAGGCCTGGTTTAGTCCTGGTTTAGCCCTGGTTCAGTCCTGGTTTAGTCCTGGTTTAGCCCTGGTTTAGTGCTGGTTTAGTTCTGGTTTAGTCCTGGTTCAGTCCTGGTTTAGTCCTGGTTCAGTCCTGGTTTAGCCCTGGTTTAATCCTGGTTCAGTCCTGGTTTAGTCCTGTTTAGTCCTGGTTTAGTCCTGGATTAGTCCTGGTTTAGTCCTGGTTCAGTCCTGGTTCAGTCCTGGTTTAGCCCTGGTTTAGTCCTGGTTTAGCCCTGGTTTAGTCCTGGTTTAGTCCTGGTTCAGTCCTGGTTCAGTCCTGGTTTAGTCCTGGTTTAGTCCTGGTTTAGCCCTGGTTTAGTCCTGGTTTAGTTCTGGTTTAGTCCTGGTTCAGTCCTGGTTTAGTCCTGGTTTCGTCCTGGTTTAGCCCTGGTTTAGTCCTGGTTTAGCCCTGGTTTAGTCCTGGTTCAGTCCTGGTTTAGTCCTGGTTTAGTCCTGGTTTAGTCCTGGTTTAGTCCTGGTTTAGCCCTGGTTTAGTCCTGGTTCAGTCCTAGTTTAGTCCTGGTTTAGTCCTGGTTTAGTCCTGGTTTAGTTCTGGTTTAGTCCTGGTTTAGTTCTGGTTTAGTTCTGGTTTAGCCCTGGTTTAGTCCTGGTTCAGTCCTGGTTTAGTCCTGGTTTAGTCCTGGTTTAGTCCTGGTTTAGTCCAGGCTTAGTCCTGGTTTAGTCTTGGTTTAGTCCTGGTTTAGTTCTGATTTAGTCCTGGTTTAGTTCTGATTTAGTCCTGGTTTACTCCTGGTTTAGTCCTGGTTTAGTTCTGATTTAGTCCTGGTTTAGTTCTGATTTAGTCCTGGTTTACTCCTGGTTTAGTCTTGGTTTAGTTCTGGTTTAGTTCTGGTTTAGTCCTGGTTTAGTCCTGGTTTAGTCCTGGTTTAGTTCTGGTTTAGTTCTGGTTTAGCCCTGGTTTAGTCCTGGTTTAGTCCTGGGCTAGTTCTGGTTTAGTCCTGGTTTAGTTCTGGTTTAGCCCTGATTTAGTCCTGGTTCAGCCCTGGTTTAGTCCTGGTTTAGTCCTGGTTTAGTTCTGGTTTAGTTCTGGTTTAGTCCTGGTTTAGTCCTGGTTTAGTCCTGGTTTAGTCCTAGTTCAGCCCTGGTTTAGTCCTGGTTTAGCTCTGGTTTAGTCCTGGTTTAGTCCTGGTTTAGTCCTGGTTTAGTCCTGGTTTAGTTCTGGTTTAGTCCTGGTTTAGTTCTGGTTTAGTTCTGGTTTAGTCCTGGTTTAGTCCTGGTTTAGTCCTGGTTTAGTCCTGGTTTAGTTCTGGTTTAGTCCTAGTTTAGTCCTGGTTTAGTCCTGGTTTAGTTCTGGTTTAGTCCTGGTTTAGTCCTGGTTTAGTTCTGGTCTACTCCCCAGTTTCATAATTTGGCTTCAGTCAAATCACGTCACATGAGTCCAGATCTGGGTCTGGACCAGGTCTTGGGTCAGGACCGGGTCTTGGGTCAGGACCGGGTCTGGAGCCTGGACTGTGCAGGACCGTGTGGAATGTGCCTTTGTGCTCTTTGGCAACAGCCACACAAAAGGCTTTTCTCGGGGCTGTTTAATGTGTCAACAAAGCACCGAACCCAGACCAGGGCTAGAACTAAACCAGGACTATCACTCAGGCCTGCAAGATCACATTTAAGCCTGGTTTAGACCTGGTTTAGTCTTGGTTTAATCCTGGTTTAATCCTGGTTTAGTCCTTGTTTAGTCCTGGTTTAGTCCTGGTTTAGTCCTTGTTTAGTCCTGGTTTAGCCCTGGTTTAGACCTTGTTTTGTCCCGGTTGAGACCCGGTTTAGACCTGGTTTAGTCCTGGTTTAGTCTTTGTTTAGTCCTGGTTTAGTCCTTGTTTAGTCCTGCTTTTAGTCCTGGTTTAGACCTGGTTTAGTCCTGGTTTAGTCCTGGTTCAATCCTGGTTTAGTCCTGGTTTAGTCCTTGTTTAGTCCTGGTTTAGTCCTGGTTTAGGCCTGGTTTAGTCCTGGTTTAGTCCTGGTTTAATCCTTGTTTAGTCCTGGTTTAATCCTTGTTTAGTCCTGGTTTAATCCTGGTTTAGTCCTGGTTTAGTCCTGGTTCAATCCTGGTTTAGTCCTGGTTTAGTCCTTGTTTAGTCCTGGTTTAGTCCTGGTTTAGGCCTGGTTTAGTCCTGGTTTAGTCCTGGTTTAATCCTTGTTTAGTCCTGGTTTAGGCCTGGTTTAGTCCTGGTTTAGTCCTGGTTTAGTCCTGGTTTAGACCTTAGCTGCACATTACGCTCTTCTTGGTGTCAGAAAGCTCTCCCCTCCGCAGAGCTGACTCCCCTCCACATTCCAGCGTCTGCCCCGGGGTCAAACGTCAGAGGGCAGAGGTCAGGAGAGACGGCGGAAACTGTCTGTTCCACCTTGTGACATCATCAGGTGGTTTTCCAGATGTGCTCTTCCGCGTTTTTAAAGTACTGGTCTGAGTCCTGGTCTTAGTCCTGGTCTGAGTCCTGGTCTGTCATCTAGTCCTTGTTTAGTCCTGGTTTAGTCCCGGTCCTGGCCTCAGTGCCGGTCTTAGTCCTGGTCTCAGTCTCGGTTTCCGTCCTGGGCTCAGTCCCGGTCTCAGTCCAGGTCTGAGGTCCAGGTCTGAGGTCTAGTTTAGACCGAGGGGGTGGGGCCTGTCTGGGATCCCGGGTTAGACCGACTTTGATCCAGACCCAGGGAGAGACCAGGGACTATTTTAGGAAGAGAAAGTTCCGGTGTATATACAAGGATAAAGCAGGGAAAGTCCTGGTTTAGTCCTGGTTTAGTCCTGGTTTAGTCCTGGTTTAGTCCTTGTTTAGTCCTGGTTTAGTCCTGGTATAGTACCTGGTTTAGTCCTCGTTTAGTCCTGGTTTAGTACCTGGTTTAGTCCTGGTTTAGTCCTGGTTTAGTACCTGGTTTAGTCCTGGTTTAGTCCTGGTTCAGTCCTGGTTTAGTCCTGGTTCAGTCCTGGTTTAGTCCTGGTTTAGTCCTGGTTCAGTCCTGGTTTAGTCCTGGTTCAGTCCCGGTTTAGTCCCTGTTCAGTCCTGGTTTTGTCCTGGTTTTGTCCTGGTTTAGTACCTGGTTTAGTCCTGGTTTAGTCCTGGTTCAGTCCCGGTTTAGTTCTGGTTTAGTCCTGGGTTAACCCAGATTTAGTCCTGGTTTAGTCCTAGTTTAGTCCTGGGTTAATCCAGATTTAGTGCTGGTTCAGTCCTGGTTTAGTCCTGATTTAGACCGGGTTTAGTCCTGGTTAAGTTCTGGTTTAGTCCTGGGTTAATCCAGATTTAGTCCTGGTTTAGTCCTAGTTTAGTCCTGGTTTAGACCTGGTTTAGTCCTAGTTTAGACCTGGATTAGTCCTGGTTTAGTCCTGGTTCAGTCCAGGTTTAGTTCTGGTTTAGTACCTGGTTTAGTCCTGGTTTTGTCCTGGTTTAGTACCTGGTTTAGTCCTGGTTTAGTCCTGGTTCAGTCCCGGTTTAGTTCTGGTTTAGTACCTGGTTTAGTCCTGGTTTAGTCCTGGTTTAGTCCTGGTTTAATCCTGGTTTAGTCCTGTTCTCGGGCTGTGGGTTTTTGGCGGTGACGGGGTTAATGTGCACACAGGGGGCGGGGCTAAAGTTCGAGGCCCCGCCCCCTGTGTGCTCTGTGCAAACCTCAGTCTGCAGAACACCCACAGAGACCGGACTAAACCAGGACTCAACCAGGACTAGAGCAAGACTAAACCAGGACTCAACCAGGACTAAACCAGGACTGAAGAGGCTCCAAAACACAGATAAAGCAGGGACTAAACACGGTCTAAACCAGGACTAGAGCAGGACTGAACCAGGACTGAACCAGGACTGAACCAGGACTAAACCAGAACTGAACCAGGACTAAACCAGGACTAAACCAGGACTAAACCAGAAATGAACCAGGACTAAACCAGGACTAAAACCAGGCCTAAACCAGGACTGAACCAGGACTGAACCAGGACTGAACCAGGACTAAACCAGAACTGAACCAGGACTAAACCAGGACTAAACCAGGACTAAACCAGAAATGAACCAGGACTAAACCAGGACTAAAACCAGGCCTAAACCAGGACTGAATCAGGACTGAAGCAGGATTAAAGCAGGACTGGAGCAGGACTGAACCAGGGCTAAACCAAGTTCAAACCAGGACTAAAACAGGACTAAACCAGGGGTTAAAGATGGTCTAAATCAGGACTAAACCAGGTCTAAACTAGGTCTCAACCAGGGCTAAACCAGGACTAAACCAGGACTAAACCAGGACTAAACCAGGACTAAACCAGGAGTTCCTTGGACCACGATGGCGGAGCACGTTTAACCTTCTGTCGGAGGATTATTTTTGTTTTTCGTTTGGACTTTTTAAACAAAAGTCATGAAGTTGTCTGGACCAATCGGCTTCTTCCCTCGCTGCTCCGGTTCCCACGGCGACAGGGACCCCCGCTCCAGGTACACGGCGCGTTCGGGGCCCGAGGCTTCGCCGGGAAAAACTCCCTTTAAACCTAAACCGTGCAAAGTGTTAAAGTCTCTGTACCCGGGTTTTACCTCCTGCATTCAGATGATGATAAGGATTTTACAACTACTAGCATGCTAACGCTAACACGCACTTCCTGCATAACAGCTACAGGAAGCGGATGTGTTGTGGTTTTTGCAGCGCAGAACGACACGCAGAGGTTTAAGGATCTGAGGACTCCAAACCTCCGAGTAGGACTGAACCAGGACTAAACCAGGACTAAACCAGGACTAAACCAGGACTGAACCAGGACTAAACCAGGACTGAACCAGGACTGAACCAGGACTGAACCAGGACTAAACCAGGACTAAACCAGGACTAAACCAGGACTGAACCAGGACTAAACCAGGACTGAACCAGGACCGAACCAGGAACGAACCAGGACTGAACCAGGACTGAACCAGGACTGAACCAGGACTGAACCAGGACTGAACCAGGACTGAACCGGGACTAAACCGGGACTGAACCAGTACTGAACCGGGACTAAACCGGGACTGAACCGGGACTGAACCGGGACCGAACCGGGACCGAACCGGGACCGAACCGGGACCGAACCGGGACCGAACCGGGACTAAACCAGGACTGAACCAGGACTGAACCAGGACTGAACCAGGACTAAACCAACACTGAACCAGGACTAAACCAGGACTGAACCAGGACTAAACCAGGACTGAACCAGGACCGAACCAGGACTGAACCAGGACCGAACCAGGAACGAACCAGGACTAAACCAGGACTGAACCAGGACTGAACCAGGACTGAACCAGGACTAAACCAGGACTGAACCAGGACTAAACCAGGACTAAACCAGGACTGAACCAGGACTGAACCAGGACTGAACCAGGACTAAACCAGGACCGAACCAGGACCGAACCAGGACCGAACCAGGACCGAACCAGTACTGAACCAGGACTAAACCAGGACTAAACCAGGACTAAACCAGGTCCAAACCAGGACTAAACCAGGACTAAACCAGGTCCAAACCAGGACTGAACCAGGACTGAACCAGGACTGAACCAGGACTGAACCAGGACTAAACCAGGTCCAAACCAGGACTAAACCAGGACTAAACCAGGACTAAACCAGGACTAAACCAGGACTGAACCAGGACTGAACCAGGACTAAACCAGGACTAAACCAGGACTAAACCAGGACTAAACCAGGACTAAACCAGGTCCAAACCGGGACTGAACCAGGACTAAACCAGGTCCAAACCGGGACTGAACCAGGACTAAACCAGGACTAAACCAGGACTAAACCAGAACCAAACCAGGTCCAAACCAGGACTAAACCAGGACTAAACTGGGACTAAACCAGGACTGAACCCAGACTAAACCAGGTCTAAACCAGGACTGAACCAGGTCTAAACCAGGACTGAACCTGGTCTGTAGAAGTAAAAGTACTCTGAAAAGTGCAGTATCCGAGTGTCTGAGTATCCGAGTATCCGAATGTCTGAGTATCCGAGTGTCTGATTATCCGAGTATCCGTGTTTCTGAGTATCTGAGTATCCGAGATTCTGATTATCCGAGTATCTGAGTACCTGAGTATCCGAGTGTCTGATTATCCGAGTATGCGAATGTCTGAGTATCCGAATGTATAAGTATCCGAGTTATGAGTATCTGAGTATCCGAGGGTCTGATTATCTGAGTATCCGAGTGTCTGAGTATCCGAGTATCTGATTATCCGAGTGTATGAGAATCCGAGTACCTGAGTATCTGAGAACCTGAGTACCTGAGTCTCTTCTCCAGGTTCCAGTTCTGTCGGTCGCCGTAGTAACAGATTAAAGCTTCCTGGGACCTGTACTTAGAGGCAGTTTGTTTGGGACGAGCTGTAATTTTGGGCTTTGGTTTCACTGAGTCTGATGAACTTCTGCAAAACTCAGAATGAAGACGATTATTTCTGAACTGGACTAGACCAGGACTAAACCAGGTCTAAACCAGGACTAAACCAGGTCTAAACCAGGACTAAACCAGGTCTAAACCAGGTCTAAACCAGGACTAAACCAGGTCTAAACCAGGACTAAACCAGGTCTAAACCAGGACTAAACCAGGTCTAAACCAGATACTAAACCAGGACTAAACCAGGACTAAACCAGGTCTAAACCAGGACTAAACCAGGACTAGACCAGGACTAAACCAGGTCTAAACCAGGACTAAACCAGGTCTAAACCAGGACTAAACCAGGTCTAAACCAGGACTAAACCAGGTCTAAACCAGGACTAAACCAGGTCTAAACCAGATACTAAACCAGGACTAAACCAGGACTAAACCAGGTCTAAACCAGGACTAAACCAGGACTAAACCAGGTCTAAACCAGGACTAAACCAGGTCTAAACCAGGACTAAACCAGGTCTAAACCAGGTCTAAACCAGGACTAAACCAGGTCTAAACCAGGACTAAACCAGGTCTAAACCAGGTCTAAACCAGGACTAAACCAGGTCTAAACCAGGACTAAACCAGGTCTAAACCAGGACTAACCCAGGTCTAAACCAGGTCTAAACCAGATACTAAACCAGGACTAAACCAGGACTAAACCAGGTCTAAACCAGGACTAAACCAGGACTAAACCAGGTCTAAACCAGGACTAAACCAGGTCTAAACCAGGTCTAAACCAGGACTAAACCAGGTCTAAACCAGGACTAAACCAGGTCTAAACCAGGTCTAAACCAGGACTAAACCAGATCTAAACCAGGACTAACCCAGGTCTAAACTAGGTCTAAACCAGATCTAAACCAGGACTAACCCAGGTCTAAACCAGGTCTAAACCAGATCTAAACCAGGACTAACCCAGGTCTAAACCAGGTCTAAACCAGGACTAAACCAGGACTAAACCAGGTCTAAACCAGGTCTAAACCAGGACTAAACCAGGACTAAACCAGGTCTAAACCAGGTCTAAACCAGGTCTAAACCACATGATGCAAACTCTATGTAAATTCAGACTCTATTCGTCTGTTTTGTGTTGATCTTTGTGTTTCGTTTCACCCACAAACTCTGCACATTTAGACTCTTCTCTGTCTTCTCTCCAACTCAAAACGCTCTGTTCCACCTGGTGATGTCATCGTGTGGCGATACATCACAGCTCCACTGTGCTTTTAAACTCCACACACCTTCACCTGAATCACTTGGATCGTTTCACACCTGGAGTCGCCGATCTGGACTGAAGGAGCTGGAAAACTTGGAAACGGCCACTTGATGACATCACGAGGTGGAGCAGAGCGTCGGCGCAGGACTTGAAGGTTGCGGGAGTCAGTTTTCTGTGGTTTTTGTTTGTGCGGAGATGAAAGTCGTGAGGCCCGGGTTCTGTCACTGATCATGAAGAGCTTCAGGAATCCCCCTTCTGTGGTTTGGTCCAAAGATCCTCAGAAGTCCTGGTTTAGATCTGATCAAGTCCGGGTTCAGTCCTGGTTTAGATCTGATCAAGTCCGGGTTCAGTCCTGGTTTAGATCTGATCAAGTCCGGGTTCAGTCCTGGTTTAGATCTGATCAAGTCCGGGTTCAGTCCTGGTTTAGATCTGATCAAGTCCGACTGACACGACTTTTGTGTAGTTTGTGTTTGAGTGGGTGAATTTCCTGCTTTAGTCCTGGTTTAGTCCTGGTTTAGTCCTGGTTTAGTCCTGCTTTAAATCCTGGTTTAGTCCTGGTTTAGTCCTGGTTTAGTCCTGGTTCAGTCCTGGTTTAGTCCTGGTTTAAATCCTGGTTTAGTCCTGGTTTAGTCCTGGTTTAAATCCTGATTTAGTCCTGGTTTAGTCCTGGTTTAGTCCTGGTCTAGTCCTGGTTTAGTCCTGGTTTAGTCCTAGTTTAGTCCTGGTCTAGTCCTGGTTTAGTCCTGGTTTAGTCCTGGTTTGGTCCTGGTTTGGTCCTGGTTTGGTCCTGGTTTAGTCCTGTTTTGGTCCTGATTTAGTTCTAGTTTAGTCCTGGTTTAGTCCTGGTCTAGTCCTGGTTTAGTCCTGGTTTAGTCCTGGTTTAGACCTGGTTTAGTTCTGGTCTAGTCCTGGTTTAGTCCTGGTTTAGTCCTGGTTTAGTCCTGGTTTAGTCCCGGTTTAGTCCCGGTTTCTGAGTCTCTTCACAATAGTTTTTCAAATGTCCCAGATTCATTCAGTCTGATCCAGGCTCTGTCGCCACGGAAACGCCAACACTAAAAGTCCAGACGGGTTAAAGCTGCACTGTGCAACTTTTCTGGTGCTTTTCTCCGTGGAGACGTCACTGCTCTGCCTGGAATGTTCCGCAGTGCGACTTTAAACAGCTCCACTTTATTCAGTTCTGACTGTGAGCGGAGTCGCCTCTCCACAGATCTGACCTGGAACTCGGCCTGGTTTGGTCTCCATGACGACAGAAAGGTTTAATGCCGTACTGCGGAACATTCCAGACAAAGTAATGACGTCTCCCTCTGCAGATAAACAAAGGTGCGGCCGTTTCCTTTTATTTGTCTAATAATTATTGTCATTAATACTTTGCGGTGACATCGTGACGGGGGTTTTCTACATGTACGTCGAGAGCAAAATGTCCAGCGGTTACCATGGTTACGCCGTGCACACACTCCTGAAAATGTGCTGTTTAAGTTTTTTTTTGTTTTTAAACTAGGTCTGAACCAGGTCTAAACCAGGTCTGAACCAGGTCTAAACCAGGTCTGAACCAGGTCTAAACCAGGACTAAACCAGGCCTAAACCAGGACTAAACCAGGACTAAACAAGGTCTAAACCAGGACTAAACCAGAATTAAACCAGGTCTAAACTAGGACTAAACCAGGACTAGACCAGGAGTAGACCAGGACTAAACCAGGACTAAACCAGGACTAAACCAGGACTAAACCAGGAGTTAACCAGGAGTTAACCAGGACTAAACCAGGACTAAACCAGGACTAAACCAGGACCAAACCAGGTCTAAACCAGGTTTAAACCAGGACTAAACTAGGACTAAACCAGGACCAAACCAGGACTAAACCAGGTCTAAATCAGGACTAAACCAGGACTGAACCAGGACTAAACCAGGACTGAACCAGGACTAAACCAGGACTAAACCAGGACCAAACCAGGACCAAACCAGGTCTAAATCAGGACTAAACCAGGACTGAACCAGGACTAAACCAGGACTGAACCAGGACTAAACCAGGACTAAACCAGGACTAAACCAGGACTAAACCAGGACTGAACCACATGATGCAAACTCTATGTAAATTCAGACTCTGTTCGACTTTTCCTCAGCCTCAGGTCGTTCGCCAAAAGTCCCCTCGTCAAGTCTGATAGTAAAAGCAGTAGAAGCAGGTGGTGGTAGTAGTTGTTGTAGTAGTTGTTGTAGTAGTATCCATAGAAGTAGTAGTAATTGTATCAGAAGTTTCAGTATTAAAAACAGCAGTTGTAGTATTGTAGTAGTAATATAAGTAGTAGTAGTTGTTGTTGTACCATAGCAGCATTAAAAGTGTAATATAAATAGTAGCAGTAGTAGTAGTAGTAGTAGTAGTAGTAGCAGTAGCAGTAGTAGTAGTAGTAGTAGTAGTAGCAGTAGCAGCAGTAGCAGTAGCAGTAGCAGTAGTAGTAGTAGTAGTAGGACAAAGCAGGGGACTTTTGAACATGGTGTAACTCCAGCAGCGCCCTCTAGTGTCGCTCTTCATTCATATTTGTTTTATATAAATTGAAAAAAACAAACATAAATTGACAAAATCCGGCGACTAAAACTGTCAATTTGAACGAGACGTTTCTACGGCTGCGGAAATACTCCAGACTGTGGCTTTTTGAATCGGCATAAAGACACTTTAATTTGTGAAACACTGTTGGAAAAGACCTGCGTGAAGTCGCCTCATCGAACTCAAACCTGCACAAAAACTGTGTCCACGTTTGTGCTGCAAAAAGTTTCGTTTGTGCTTCTTTAGTTTTGGAGAAATGAACGATTCTTTTCCAGGTCAAACTGGGGTCAGACCCACAGGAAGAAGAAAAATGCTCGAAAACGCCCAAAATGGAGTCAGTCGTTTGTGCTGCAGAAAGTTCAGTTTGTGTGATTCTGGTTCTTCAGATATTCACAGTTTTATTTTGGTCGATGACGTCGTCCAGAACCTCAGAATGTGAAACAGCCTCAAAACAGAAGAAAATGATGTCAAACGTTTGTATTTGGTTTGTGCTGTTTTGTGCTGTGACAGTTTCATTTGTGGAAAAGTCTGTTTCAGTCTTTAGTCTTTTGCTTTTGATTCATATTTTATAATAACACAGACTTTTCCTCAGCCTCAGGTCGTTTCTCTTCTCTAGTTTTGTGGAGTTTGTCTCCGTCAGCTGAGCAGAAATGACGTCCTGTAATTACCACAGAAATAATAATGAAGAATTTTAGAAATAAACTCACACAAATGAAACTGTCACAGCACAAAACAGCACAAACCAAATACAAACGTTTGACATCATTTTCTTCCTGTTTTGAGGCTGTTTCACATTCTGAGGTTCTGGACGACGTCATCGACCAAAATAAAACTGTGAATATCTGAAGAACCAGAATCACACAAACTGAACTTTCTGCAGCACAAACGTGGACACAGTTTTTGTGCAGGTTTGAGTTCGATGAGGCGACTTCAGGCTGGGGGGAAAAGTTTGGATTCGGACTCTTGGGTCTGACGTGTCCTTGGATCTTTGCTCCTGAAACAGACGCACGACTCGAGTCTGGACGAAGCCGGTGCTGTCGTGGTTTAGTCCTGGTTTAGTACTGGTTTAGTCCTGGTTTAGTCCTGGTTTAGTCCTGGTTCAGTCCTGGTTTAGTCCTGGTTCAGTCCTGGTTTAGTCCTGGTTCAGTCCTGCTTTAGTCCTGGTTCAGTCCTGCTTTAGTCCTGGTTTAGTCCTGGTTTAGTCCTGGTTTAGTCCTGGTTTAGTCCTGGTTCAGTCCTGGTTTAGTCCTGGTTCAGTCCTGGTTTAGTCCTGGTTCAGTCCTGCTTTAGTCCTGGTTTAGTCCTGGTTTAGTCCTGGTTTAGTCCTGGTTTAGTCCTGGTTCAGTCCTGCTTTAGTCCTGGTTTAGTCCTGGTTTAGTCCTGGTTTAGTCCTGGTGAACGCAGTGCGGTGATGTCGTCCTCTTTTGTGGAGTGATGGACAGATCCATTCACAGGGACGAGAGGAAAACAGAAAGAAAGAGAAAAAGAAAGAGGAGGGAGGGAGATACTGGAGAAGGAATATTAATTTACAGCAAAATATAACAGCGAGGAAGACCCCGTTTAGACCCCGTTTAGACCCCGTTTAGACCCCGTTTAGACCCCGTTTAGACCCCGTTTAGACCCCGTTTAGACCCCGTTTAGACCCCGTTTAGACCAGGTTTAGACCCCGTTTAGACCCCGTTTAGACCCCGTTTAGACCCCGTTTAGACCCCGTTTAGACCGCGTTTAGACCCCGTTTAGACCCCGTTTAGACCCCGTTTAGACCCCGTTTAGACCAGGTTTAGACCCCGTTTAGACCCCGTTTAAACCCCGTTTAGACCAGGTTTAGACCCCGTTTAGACCCCGTTTAGACCCCGTTTAGACCCCGTTTAGACCCCGTTTAGACCAGGTTTAGACCCCGTTTAGACCCCGTTTAGACCCCGTTTAGACCAGGTTTAGACCCCGTTTAGACCCCGTTTAGACCCCGTTTAGACCTTGTTTAGACCAGGTTTAGACCCCGTTTAGACCCCGTTTAGACCCCGTTTAGACCAGGTTTAGACCCCGTTTAGACCCCGTTTAGACCAGGTTTAGACCCCGTTTAGACCCCGTTTAGACCCCGTTTAGACCAGGTTTAGACCCCGTTTAGACCCCGTTTAGACCAGGTTTAGACCCCGTTTAGACCCCATTTAGACCCCATTTAGACCAGGTTTAGACCCCGTTTACACCCCATTTACACCCTGTTTAGACCCCGTTTAGACCCCGTTTGGACCCTGTTTAGACCCCGTTTAGACCCCATTTAGACCCTGTTTAGACCAGGTTTAGACCCCGTTTAGACCCCGTTTAGACCAGGTTTAGACCCCGTTTAGACCAGGTTTAGACCCCATTTAGACCCCGTTTAGACCCCGTTTAGACCCCGCTTTAGACCCGCTTTAGACCTGGTTTAGACCCGGTTTAGACCGCGTTTAGAACCCGTTTACACCCCGTTTAGACCCCGTTTGGACCCTGTTTAGACCCCGTTTAGACCCCATTTAGACCTTGTTTAGACCCCGTTTAGACCCCGTTTAGACCCCCTTTAGACCAGGTTTAGACCCTGTTTAGATCCTGTTTAGGCCCCGTTTAGACCCCGTTTAGACTTGGTTTATATCTAGTTTAGTCCTGGTTCAGTCCTGGTTTAGACCTGGTTTAGACCTAGTTGTTTCTGTGGTTTAGTCCTGGTTTAGTCCCGGTTTAGTCCCATTGAACACCACAGTTTTCTCTGAAGTCTTTGCACTTGTTTCTTTATGAAGTCGTTTTAGATCAAATATTGTGATTTAAAAATGGAACTTTTCTGAGTGTTTGGCAGATAATCCTGTTTTTGTCTTTGTCCTAATGTCCTGTTTTGTCCTGTTTTGTCCTGTTTTGTCCTGTTTTGTCCTGTTTTGTCCTGTTTTGTCCTGTTTTGTCGTGTTTGGAGCAGTTGGGACGACAGCAGCTCTGTGAGCAGTGGAGTCAGTGACAATATCGACACCGACGACATCAACACCAGCTCCTCCATCTCCTCCTACAGCAACACGCCCCGGAAACAGGTGAGGACCAGGACTGGACCAGGACTGGACCAGGACTCAACCAGGTTTAGTCCAGTTTTAGTCCTGGTTTAGTCCTGGTTTAGTCCAGGTTTAGTCCTGGTTTAGTCCTGCTTTAGTCCTGGTTTGGTCCTGTCTCTGTTTGTAGACTCTGGGCCTGTTTACGAGCTGTTGCTAAGTGTTTGCTAAAGACTCTGGAGTTTTATGGCCTGAACTGGGACATTATACAGCAGTTTATAGGCAGAACTAAACCTGGACTAAAGCAGGACTAAAGCAGGACTAAAGCAGGACTAAACCTGGACTAAACCTGGACTAAAGCAGGACTAAAGCAGGACTAAAGCAGGACTAAAGCAGGACTAAACCTGGACTAAAGCAGGACTAAACCTGGACTAAACCTGGACTAAAGCAGGACTAAACCTGGACTAAAGCAGGACTAAACCTGGACTAAACCTGGACTAAAGCAGGACTAAACCTGGACTAAACCTGGACTAAAGCAGGACTAAACCTGGACTAAAGCAGGACTAAACCTGGACTAAAGCAGGACTAAAGCAGGACTAAAGCAGGACTAAAGCAGGACTAAACCTGGACTAAAGCAGGACTAAAGCAGGACTAAACCTGGACTAAACCTGGACTAAAGCAGGACTAAACCTGGACTAAAGCAGGACTAAACCTGGACTAAAGCAGGACTAAAGCAGGACTAAAGCAGGACTAAAGCAGGACTAAACCTGGACTAAAGCAGGACTAAACCTGGACTAAAGCAGGACTAAACCTGGACTAAACCTGGACTAAAGCAGGACTAAACCTGGACTAAAGCAGGACTAAACCTGGACTAAAGCAGGACTAAAGCAGGACTAAAGCAGGACTAAACCTGGACTAAAGCAGGACTAAAGCAGGACTAAACCAGGACTAAACCAGGGCTAAACCTGGACTAAAGCAGGACTAAACCAGGACTAAAGCAGGACTAAACCAGGACTAAAGCAGGACTAAACCTGGACTAAAGCAGGACTAAAGCAGGACTAAACCTGGACTAAAGCAGGACTAAAGCAGGACTAAACCAGGACTAAAGCAGGACTAAACCAGGACTAAAGCAGGACTAAACCTGGACTAAAGCAGGACTAAAGCAGGACTAAACCAGGGCTAAACCTGGACTAAAGCAGGACTAAACCAGGACTAAGCCAGGACTAAAGCAGGACTAAACCTGGACTAAAGCAGGACTAAAGCAGGACTAAACCAGGGCTAAGCCAGGACTAAAGCAGGACTAAACCTGGACTAAAGCAGGACAAAAGCAGGATTAAAGCAGGACTAAACCAGGACTAAAGCAGGACTAAACCAGGGCTAAACCTGGACTAAAGCAGGACTAAACCTGGACTAAAGCAGGACTAAACCAGGACTAAACCAGGACTAAACCTGGACTAAACCAGGACTAAACCTGGACTAAAGCAGGACTAAACCAGGACTAAAGCAGGGCTAAACCTGGACTAAAGCAGGACTAAACCAGGACTGAACCAGGACTAAACCTGGACTAAACCAGGACTAAACCTGGACTAAAGCAGGACTAAAGCAGGACTAAGCCAGGACTAAAGCAGGACTAAACCTGGACTAAAGCAGGACAAAAGCAGGACTAAAGCAGGACTAAACCAGGACTAAAGCAGGGCTAAACCTGGACTAAACCAGGACTAAACCAGGACTGAACCAGGACTAAACCTGGACTAAACCAGGACTAAACCTGGACTAAAGCATGACTAAACCAGGACTAAAGCAGGACTAAACTTGGACTAAACCAGGACTAAACCTGGACTAAAGCAGGACTAAACCAGGACTAAAGCAGGGCTAAACCTGGACTAAAGCAGGACTAAAGCAGGACTAAAGCAGGACTAAACCAGGACTAAACCAGGACTGAACCAGGACTAAACCTGGACTAAACCAGGACTAAACCAGGACTAAAGCAGGGCTAAACCTGGACTAAAGCAGGACTAAAGCAGGACTGAACCAGGACTAAACCAGGACTAAACCAGGACTGAACCAGGACTAAACCTGGACTAAACCAGGACTAAACCTGGACTAAAGCAGGACTAAACCAGGACTAAGCCAGGACTAAAGCAGGACTAAACCTGGACTAAAGCAGGACAAAAGCAGGACTAAAGCAGGACTAAACCAGGACTAAAGCAGGGCTAAACCTGGACTAAACCAGGACTAAACCAGGACTGAACCAGGACTAAACCAGGACTAAACCAGGACTAAACCAGGACTAAACCAGGACTGAACCAGGACTAAACCTGGACTAAACCAGGACTAAACCTGGACTAAAGCATGACTAAACCAGGACTAAAGCAGGACTAAACTTGGACTAAACCAGGACTAAACCTGGACTAAAGCAGGACTAAACCAGGACTAAAGCAGGGCTAAACCTGGACTAAAGCAGGACTAAAGCAGGACTGAACCAGGACTAAACCAGGACTAAACCAGCACTGAACCAGGACTAAAACTGGACTAAAGCAGGACTAAACCAGGACTAAAGCAGGGCTAAACCTGGACTAAAGCAGGACTAAAGCAGGACTGAACCAGGACTAAACCAGGACTAAACCAGGACTGAACCAGGACTAAACCTGGACTAAAGCAGGACTAAACCTGGACTGAACCAGGACTAAACCTGGACTAAACCAGGACTAAACCTGGACTAAAGCAGGACTAAACCAGGACTAAAGCAGGGCTAAACCTGGACTAAACCAGGACTAAACCTGGACTAAACCTGGACTAAACCAGGACTAAACCTGGACTAAAGCAGGACTAAACCAGGACTAAAGCAGGGCTAAACCAGGACTGAACCAGGACTAAACCTGGACTAAACCTGGACTAAAGCAGGACTAAACCTGGACTGAACCAGGACTAAACCTGGACTAAACCTGGACTAAAGCAGGACTAAACCTGGACTAAACCAGGACTAAACCTGGACTAAAGCAGGACTAAACCAGGACTAAAGCAGGGCTAAACCTGGACTAAACCAGGACTAAACCAGGACTAAACCAGGACTAAACCTGGACTAAAGCAGGACAAAAGCAGGACTAAACCAGGACTAAACCAGGACTAAAGCAGGGCTAAACCTGGACTAAACCAGGACTAAACCAGGACTGAACCAGGACTAAACCTGGACTAAAGCAGGTCTCTTGCGGTGTGTCCATGGTCGGGGTCGGCTGGAGTTCAGTGGGACATTCCAGAGTGTCTGTCTGTGTCTCACATGAGCCGAGCGTGATCCAGACACACACACTATACACACACTATACACACACACACACACACACACACTATACACACACACACACACACACACACACACACTATACACACACACACACTGTCCACACACACTACACACACTATACACACACACACTATACACACTATACACACTATACACACACACACAGTGTCCTGGTTTAGTCCTGGTTCAGTCCTGGTTTAGTCCTGGTTTAGTCCTGGTTTAGTCCTGGTTCAGTCCTGGTTCAGTCCTGGTTCAGTCCTGGTTTAGTCCTGGTTTATTCCTGGTTTAGTCCTGGTTTAGTCCTGGTTTAGTCCTGGTTTAGTCCTGGTTTCTTTGTGAGTTTTTCGTCTCCTCCTGAACCTGTTGTTGACACTTTAAACAGAAAACGAACCATAATATTATGAGAGAAAGAGAAAGAGAGAGGGATGAAGGAGAGGAGGATGAAGAAGAGGGGGATGAAAGAGGAATACAGATGGACACCACACCTACAAAACCTCTGCTTTTAGTGGGACATCAGACTGTAGACAGTTCAGCACCAGTTCAGCACCAGTTCAGCACCAGTTCAGCACCAGTTCAGCACCAGTTCAGCACCAGTTCAGCACCAGACTCACTTCAGAGCCTTCGGGCTCAGGCTCCAGGCTGCAAAACACTTTAAAATTATTATTATATCATCATGAAGTAAATAAGTAAACTAAGCTGAAAGTCCAATTCTGTTCAGGATTCTTGGCATAATTTACGTACAGATTTCCTGTAGACTTCGTATAGATTTTGTGTAGATTTCCTGTAGACTTTGTATAGATTTCGTAAAGATTTCCTGTAGATTTCGTATAGATTTTGTGTAGATTTCCTGTAGATTTCGTAAAGATTTCCTGTAGACTTCGTATAGATTTTGTAAAAATTTCCTGTAGATTTCGTATAGATTTCGTAAAGATTTCCTGTAGATTTCGTATAGATTTCGTAAAGATTTCCTGTAGATTTCGTATAGATTTTGTGTAGATTTCCTGTAGACTTCGTATAGATTTCGTAAAGATTTCCTGTAGATTTCGTATAGATTTTGTGTAGATTTCTTGTAGACTTCGTATAGATTTCGTAAAGATTTCCTGTAGATTTCGTATAGATTTCGTAAAGATTTCCTGTAGATTTCATATAGATTTCGTAAAGATTTCCTGTAGATTTCGTATAGATTTTGTGTAGATTTCCTGTAGATTTCGTATAGATTTCCTGTAGACTTCGTATAGATTTTGTGTAGATTTCGTATAGATTTTGTGTAGATTTCTTGTAGACTTCGTATAGATTTCGTAAAGATTTCCTGTAGATTTCGTATAGATTTCGTAAAGATTTCCTGTAGATTTCGTATAGATTTCGTAAAGATTTCCTGTAGATTTCGTATAGATTTTGTGTAGATTTCCTGTAGATTTCGTATAGATTTCCTGTAGACTTCGTATAGATTTTGTGTAGATTTCGTATAGATTTTGTGTAGATTTCTTGTAGACTTCGTATAGATTTCGTAAAGATTTCCTGTAGATTTCGTATAGATTTCGTAAAGATTTCCTGTAGACTTCGTATAGATTTCGTAAAGATTTCCTGTAGATTTCGTATAGATTTCGTAAAGATTTCCTGTAGATTTCGTATAGATTTTGTGTAGATTTCCTGTAGATTTCGTATAGATTTCCTGTAGACTTCGTATAGAGTTCCTGTAGATTTCGTATAGATTTTGTGTAGATTTCTTGTAGACTTTGTATAGATTTCGTAAAGATTTCCTGTAGATTTCGTATAGATTTCGTAAAGATTTCCTGTAGATTTCGTATAGATTTCGTAAAGATTTCCTGTAGACTTCGTATAGATTTCGTAAAGATTTCCTGTAGATTTCGTATAGATTTTGTGTAGATTTCCTGTAGATTTCGTATAGATTTCGTAAAGATTTCCTGTAGATTTCGTATAGATTTTGTGTAGATTTCCTGTAGATTTCGTATAGATTTTGTGTAGATTTTCTGTAGATTTCGTATAGATTTTGTGTAGATTTCCTGTAGATTTCGTATAGATTTCGTAAAGATCCAGAGCTGCCGTTCCTTCAAACCCTCCGTCCCTCTTCAGCCGGTGACGGATGCGGAGAAGCGCGTGGCCTCGTCTGGACCTCACTGGACCTCGGACTCCGGACCGGACCTGGACCAGACCCGAGCTCCGGGGAGGAAGGCCCAGACCGTGGCCCAGACCGGGTCCTGGAGGAGGGGCATGAGCGCCCAGGTCGGGGTCACCTCCCCCAGGACCAAGACCAGCAGCACCAGCTCCACAGCCAGCAACGGCAGCGGCGCCACCAAGGGGCCGCACACAGGTACTGCACCAGAGAGAGCGCTCATGGGAAATTACAGTGTTGCAACAGACGTGTTAATATATACTCGAAATTCATACATTCTGTACATTAAAGCTGAACTCGGGCACGTCTGAAGCTAAAGTCGTCTTCTTCACAGTCAGGAGTCGATCCTCACCGCTGGACGATCTCTTTCTGCAACAATGAACTCACGCGTGATTTCAGAGCGAGAGTTCGGCTCAGGGTTCGGACAGAAGGATCAACTGCAAAAGCTGAAAGCGCGACCCAGCAGGAAAGTCCAGATCCGATATTCAGCATCGTTATCGGCTCTTTTATGAGTATCGGACAGTATTGGACCGATCCAGTTTCACGTGTTTTTGCGGCATCGACGCACTTTGCCGCAGCCGTAAATCAAAACGTCGCCGTGTCGCTGTGTGGGACTTTTCACTGCAGCCGCCCCTCGTTTATCGCGGAGGCCACATTCTAAAAATAACCCACGACTCAGGTGAAATCTGCAGAGTAGAAAAACCCTGTAAAAACTGTGAAACCCGTCTGTGATCTGAGTGGGGAGCAAATCGGCCGCGATCTAAACTGAGGAAGGGCTGAAAAACACCGTTATGGGAAGGTGCTGGTGCTGTTTTAACAGACGTGCACCTCAATTACGCACAAAACAACGCGCATTCATACACAAAAAATCAACAAAAGGTGAACCGCGTTGACGACTGTCCAACAAAACGAGAGTCAAACAGCGACGCAATCGAACAGTTCCTCCTGGAGGAACCAGCAGAGCCACTTTAGCACCACCAGTTTGATTCGTCACTTACAAAAGAATCATCCGGACGAGTTTGAGATTTACAGCAGCAAAGCCACAGCAACAAACACTGGAGGAGGTATCGGATCGGTATCGGATCGGTATCGGTATCGGAAAGAGCACTCCTTAAAAAAACTGGATCCGATCAGAAGCCAAAAAATCTTGATCGGGACAGTTCTACTACAGCGTTTTTCAATAAATATAATTCACACTTAAATAAACGGCATGAGAAACGACATCAACGATCGAGTCTTTTGGGCTTTGGTGCAGTGGGAAATCAGCAGAGGGAAGTGTGAGGTGCTTCTAAAGATGTTTTCTAACGTTTCCAGACACTAATGAGTGAACCAGAGCGTTTGGTTTGTTAGACTCGTGGCTGTTGTCAGATGGGTTAAAGTGGAGTTAAGCTTCTTCAGTGTGAAGCAAATTGGCGTTTTACGTGGAAGTGAAGAACTTGCCCCCATCACTGCACTAGTTCAGAACTTGCCCCCATCACTACACTAGTTCAGAACTTGCCCCCATCACTGCACTAGTTCAGAACTTGCCCCCATCACTACACTAGTTCAGAACTTGCCCCCATCACTACACTAGTTCAGAACTTGCCCCCATCACTACACTAGTTCAGAACTTGCCCCCATCACTACACTAGTTCAGAACTTGCCCCCATCACTACACTAGTTCAGAACTTGCCCCCATCACTACACTAGTTCAGAACTTGCCCCCATCACTGCACTAGTTCAGAACTTGCCCCATCACTACACTAGTTCAGAACTTGCCCCCATCACTACACTAGTTCAGAACTTGCCCCCATCACTACACTAGTTCAGAACTTGCCCCCATCACTGCACTAGTTCAGAACTTGCCCCCATCACTGCACTAGTTCAGAACTTGCCCCCATCACTACACTAGTTCAGAACTTGCCCCCATCACTACACTAGTTCAGAACTTGCCCCCATCTCTACACTAGTTCAGAACTTGCCCCATCACTACACTAGTTCAGAACTTGCCCCATCACTACACTAGTTCAGAACTTGCCCCCATCACTGCACTAGTTCAGAACTTGCCCCCATCACTACACTAGTTCAGAACTTGCCCCCATCACTGCACTAGTTCAGAACTTGCCCCCATCACTGCACTAGTTCAGAACTTGCCCCATCACTACACTAGTTCAGAACTTGCCCCATCACTGCACTAGTTCAGAACTTTCCCCATCACTACACTAGGTCAGAACTTGCCCCCATCACTGCACTAGTTCAGAACTTGCCCCATCACTACACTAGTTCAGAACTTGCCCCCATCACTACACTAGTTCAGAACTTGCCCCATCACTACACTAGTTCAGAACTTGCCCCCATCACTACACTAGTTCAGAACTTGCCCCCATCACTACACTAGTTCAGAACTTGCCCCCATCACTGCACTAGTTCAGAACTTGCCCCCATCACTACACTAGTTCAGAACTTGCCCCCATCACTACACTAGTTCAGAACTTGCCCCCATCTCTACACTAGTTCAGAACTTGCCCCCATCACTACACTAGTTCAGAACTTGCCCCCATCACTACACTAGTTCAGAACTTGCCCCCATCACTGCACTAGTTCAGAACTTGCCCCCATCACTACACTAGTTCAGAACTTGCCCCCATCACTGCACTAGTTCAGAACTTGCTCCCATCACTACACTAGTTCAGAACTTGCCCCATCACTACACTAGTTCAGAACTTGCCCCCATCACTACACTAGTTCAGAACTTGCCCCCATCACTGCACTATTTCAGAACTTGCCCCCATCACTGCACTAGTTCAGAACTTGCCCCCATCACTACACTAGTTCAGAACTTGCCCCCATCACTGCACTAGTTCAGAACTTGCCCCATCACTACACTAGTTCAGAACTTGCCCCCATCACTGCACTAGTTCAGAACTTGCCCCCATCACTGCACTAGTTCAGAACTTGCCCCCATCACTGCACTAGTTCAGAACTTGCCCCCATCACTACACTAGTTCAGAACTTGCCCCCATCACTGCACTAGTTCAGAACTTGCCCCCATCACTGCACTAGTTCAGAACTTGCCCCATCACTACACTAGTTCAGAACTTGCCCCCATCACTGCACTAGTTTGTTTTTCTGACAGAATTTCACCACCTCAAGCATCGGACTTTAGCTTCAAACGTGCCGGAGTTTCATGTTTAACATAAAAATCAAATCAAATTATTGATCAATATCAAATCAAAAATCTGGCGCATTGTGTAACTTTTCTGGTGGAGGGTCAGTCACCTGCTGGTTTCTATGGATACGTCGTCGCTCTGCCTGGAATGTTCCACAGTGTGATTTTAAACAGCTCGACTTTACAGTTATTCAATTACAGGTGTTTTTTATAGCTCAAAAATCTGATGTTCTGACTGTGAGCGGTGTCGCCTCCCCGCAGATCTGACCTGTCACTTGGTCTGGTTTGGTCTCCATGACGATAGAAAGGCTTAAACATTCCGGACAAAGCAATAGCAACAACATCTGCATGGAGAAAAGTTTCACAATGCACCTTTAGATGGAATTAGGGAAAAAAAAACGTTTATAAATTTTAGAAATATATTGTAGAAAAATGTTTCGTTTCTTTTTCAGCCAAAACGGACGATGTGAAAGTGTCGGAGAGGAGCGGCGTGACTCCCGCCTCCGACGCCGACGAGCCGAAGCAGAACCGGAGCTCTGCCAGCGTGCCGCCGGGCCCCACACTTCCGGAGCCTCCGCCCGGTGCCCTGTCCTCCCGCGCCCCAAACTCAGGCTCCTCCTTCGGGTTCAAGAAGCCGGGAGCCCTGGTGACGGCCAGCGGAGCCACGGTCACCAGCGGCGCCGCCACCCTGGGGAAACTGCCCAAGTCCAGCCGGGCGCTCACCGCAGGTGCCGAATGTCTCCCCCCGACCCTCACCCCCGAATGTCTCCCCCCGACCCTCACCCCCGAATGTCTCCCCCCGACCCTCACCCCCGAATGTCTCCCCCCGACCCTCACCCCCCGAATGTCTCCCCCCGACCCTCACCCCCGATTGTCTCCCCCCAACCCTCACCCCCGAATGACTCCCCCTGACCCTCACCCCCCGAATGTCTCCCCCCGACCCTCACCCCCCGAATGTCTTCCCCCGACCCTCACCCCCGAATGTCTCCCCCCGACCCTCACCTCGACCCTCACCCCCGACCCTCACCCCGAATGTCTCCCCCAGACCCTCACCCCCGAATGTCTCCCCCCAACTCTCACCCCCGAATGTCTCCCCCGACTCTCACCCCGAATGTCTCCCCCGACCCTCACCCCCGAATGTCTCCCCCAGACTTTCACCCCCCGAATGTCTCCCCCCAACTCTCACCCCCGAATGTCTCCCCTCGACCCTCACCCCCTGAATGTCTCCCTCCGACCCAAACCAACAGAACCTGTTTAACATTTGTAATCAGTGCCAAAACTCCTGAGACTGAACTCGACACATGTCTGGGCCTTAGATTAAACTCATGGACTCAAAATAAGCACCATGGACAGTGGTCAGATTAAGAAACGATAACACTGTTCAAGGAACATAAAACACTACACATCTGAACTGAATGTGATCAGATCGAACAGAGTCAAAGATTTTCATCGTTTTCACATAAAACAACATTCAGTACTCGTCCAGGTCAGAGGGAAGACTGAGGCTCTTGATGCTCAGAGGTGTTCGATGCTGCACTGCAGAGAGAAATAAACACTAGTCGTCCTCCACCTGTGGCCTTGAACTGTATTTATGTTTAATTAGGGTCAGTGCAGAAAACTCACACAAGGAGGAGGTGAAGGGGATGAGGATTTCCACATCCTTAGTGGAGACATGGGGGAATTCTCCACAGACGAACACCAACACGTGATCAGCATTTCTCCCGTCTCTGCTTCACGTCCATATTGGATCTGAGCTCGAGCGGGGCCTCCTGCTCCTGCAGCTCCTGCAGCTCCTGCAGTTCCGTCCATCACAGAGCGAGACTGGGACAGACAAAGGATTTCTCACCCGCTGACTTCCTCGTGGCTCCTCTCCAAAGTTCTGCCTGAACTGATCACACCACCCATTCAAAAGCTCAGTCGTGTCCGGATGGACAGAGTTTAGGGGCTCAGTCGTGTCCGGATGGACAGAGTTTAGGCGCAGCTCTGTCGGGCCTCTGGGTCTTTGGCCCCCAGGGGAGGCGGGGCCCCTCCAGTGAAAGTCGCTGTTTTAGATCAAATATTGTGATTTAAAATGTCACAGACAGAACAGAAGGATCCACAGGCTCAGAGATTAGAACTACAGACACTATATCACCACATGTCCTCTTAAACTGTGTTTCCTCTGCAGGGCTCAAGTCCGGACAGGAAGTGGGCGGTTCCCTGAGTCACCATGACGACACCTTCTTACCCATGAGTGCTCGGGGCACGCTGCAGTACCGCAGTCTGCCCAGGCCGGGGCGCTCCGGAGCTGCCGCCAGGAACGGAAACCGATCGTCCACCAGCAGCATCGAGGCGGCCGTGCTCTCTGTGACCAATAAGAACAGCCCGCTCGGAAAACTGACCAATCAGACGGACCGAGAGAAGGGGGCGGAGCCTGCGGCAGGAAGTGCCGGCGGGAGGCAACAGGTGTCCTCACCCACACTGCGCAGGTGAGACTGAGACCGGACCGACCCAAGACCGGACCGACCCGAGACCTGACTCACCTGACCCGAGACTGGACCAACCCGAGACCGGACCGACCCGAGACTGGACCGACCCGAGACCGGACCGACCCGAGACAGGACCGACCCGAGACCGGACCGACCCGAGACCGGACCGACCCGAGACCGGACCGACCCGAGACCGGACTGACCCGAGACCGGACCAACCCGAGACCAGGCTGACCCGAGACCGGACTCACCTGACCTGAGACCGGACCGACCCGAGACCGGACCGACCCGAGACTGGACCGACCCGAGACTGGACCGACCCGAGACCGGACCGAGCTGAGACCGGACCGACCCGAGACCGGACTGACCCGAGACCAGACCGACCCGAGACCAGACTGACCCGAGACCGGACCGACCCGAGACCCGACTCACCTGACCCGAGACCGGACCGACCCGAGACCGGACCGACCCGAGACCGGACCGACCCGAGACCGGACCGACCCGAGACCGGACTGACCCGAGACCGGACCGACCCGAGACCGGACTGACCCGAGACCGGACTGACCCAAGACCCGACTCACCTGACCCGAGACCTGACTCACCTGACCCGAGACCGGACCGACCCGAGACCGGACCGACCTGAGACCGGACCGACCCGAGACCGGACCGAGCCGAGACCGGACCGACCCGACACCGGACTGACCCAAGACCGGACCGACCCGAGACCGGACTGACCCGAGACCTGACTGACCCGGTTTCTGTTTCGTTCGCTCTTTCCTTCGTTCGTTCATTCTTTCCTTGTTTCGTTCTTTTCCGTTCGTTCTTACATTCTTTAGTTCTTTCTTTTACGTTCCTTCTTTCATTCTCACTTTCGTTTGTTCTTTCGTTCTTTCTTTCTGTCTTACTTTCTTTCTTCAGTTCTTTCTTTTACGTTCTTTTGTTCGTTCTTTCTTACTTTCCTTTGTTCGTTTTCATTCTCTCTTTCTTTAGTTCTTTCTGTCTTTTACGTGCTTCCTTCAGTTCTTTATTTCATTATTTCCTTTTCGTTCGTCCATTCTTTCTTTTTTGTTCGTTCTTTCTTTCGTTCATCGTCCATCTCCATCTCACTGTACCAGATTTATCACAATATTTACGATATCACCAGATTTGCCTTATGTATTTTCACGTCACTGCTGCAGCCTGTGATTTTAGATGATTTCGGTGATTTTAGATGATTTCAGTGATTTTAGATGATTTCGGTGATTTTAGATGATTTCGGTGATTTTTAGATGGTTTCGGTGATTTTAGATGATTTAAGTGATTTTAGATGATTTAAGTGATTTTAGATGATTTCGGTGATTTTTAGATGGTTTCGGTGATTTTAGATGATTTAAGTGATTTTAGATGATTTAAGTGATTTTAGATGATTTCAGTGATTTTAGGTGATTTCAGTTATTTTAGGTGATTTCAGTTATTTTATGTGATTTCAGTGATTTTAGATGATTTCGGTGATTTTAGATGATTTCGGTGTTCAGACCTCTGCAGCGCTTCAGATAAACGAGTGTAAACGAGCAGAAGTCGGGTATAAAGTGTGAGCGTCGTGTGCAAACAGCATCAAACGCTCGAATCCAGACAAACGGGAGGCGGAGTTTATCCCGGTTTGCGTTTGGAACAATGGGCCATTATTAACTCTGAGTAACTTAATCTCCTGCTCCGACATGAACCAAGGAGGAGAAAGAGGAGAGGAAAGAGGAGAGGAAAGTGTGACAAGTCTGTACAGTCAGGAAGAAGAGAGAGAAAGAAAGAGAAGAGTTTAACGGGTTTGTGCAGTTCAGAGGAGGAGGGGGTCATGTGAGGAAAGAGAAGAAAAGAGAGAAAGAGAGAAGGAGAGGGGGTTAAAGGAGGAAAAAGAGGAGGAGAGAGAGAACGAGAAGGAAAGGGAGAGGAGTGAGAGAGGAAAGAGAGAGGAAGAGAGAAAGAGAGGAAGAGAGAGGAGAGAGGAAGAGGGAGGAAGAGAGGAGAGAGAGAGGAAGAGAGAAAGAGTGGAAGAGAGAGGAGAGAGGAAGAGGGAGGAAGAGAGAGGAGAGAGGAAGAGGAGAGAGAGGAAGAGAGAAAGAGAGAGGAGAGAGGAAGAGGGAGGAAGAGGAGAGAGAGGAAGAGAGAAAGAGAGGAAGAGAGAAAGAGAGGAAGAGAGAGGAGGGAGGAAGAGAGGAGAGAGAGAGGAAGCGAGAAAGAGAGGAAGAGAGAGGAGAGAGAGGAAGAAGAGGAGAGAGAGCGAGAGAGATGAAGAGAAAGGAGAGAGAGGAAGAGGTAGAGAGAAAGAGAGGTAGAGAGAGGAGAGAGGAAGAGGGAGGAAGAGAGGAGAGAGAGATGAGAGAGAGAGGAAGAGGGAGGAAGAGAGAGGAGAGAGAGAAAGAGTTTAACGAGTTTGTGCAGTTGAGAGGAGGAGGGGGTCATGCGAGGAAAGAGAAAAAAGAGAGAAAGTGAGAGGGCTCACGTTGGGTTAAAGGAGAAAAAAGAGGAGGAGAGAACGAAAGAAGAGAAAAGTGTAACGGGTTTGTGCAGTTCAGAGGAGGAGGGGGGTCATGTGAAAGAAAAGAGGAGGAGAGAAAGAGGGTTCATGTTGGGTTAAACTGGGTCAGAGAGAGAAAGAGAGAGGGGAGGAAAGAGGGAGAGAGGGAAACGGAGTAGAGGAGAAAAGAGAGGAGAGAGGGAAAGGAGGAGGGAATGGGGTGTACTGTGCGGAAAGATTAGGTCGTTTAAAGAGAGAGGGAGGGAGAGGGAGAGAAGGATGAGCGGGAAAGAGAGAGGAAGAGAGAGAGAGGGAGGAGAGAGAAAGAGAGAGGAAGAGAAAGGAAGAGAGGAGAGAGAGAGAGAAGAAGAGAGAGGAGAGAGAGGAAGAGAGAGAGGGAGAGGAAGAGAGAGGAAGAGAGGAGAGAGAGAGAAAGAGAAGAAGAGAGGAGAGAGAGAAAGAGAGAGAGGAAGAGAGAGAGGAAGAGAGAGAGCAGAGAGGTATGATGGAGGAGAGGAGGAGAGAGAGAGAGGACAGAGAAGGAGATGAAGAGTGAGGTAGAAGAGCTGAAGAGAGATTCATATAAACCTCCACCTCTTGGCGCTTCTGTTTTTGTAATTTTAAGAACTTTTTGGTCGTTTTTTGAGCACCTCTTGTTCTGATTTTGTCCTAAATTAACTGTAAGTTTGTCTTTTTTCTCGCAGACTGTTCGGGGGGAAGTCGAGTAAACAGGCTCCAGTGACGACGGCAGAAAATATGAAGAATTCTACAGTTATCTCCAACCCCCTCACCAGCACCACGGAGAGCGCCCACGGAGACAGCGAACAGGTCACTCTCTGCTCTTTGTTCTCTGTTTCTCTGTTTTGTCTGAATCATATTTGGATCTTGTTGCGTCGCTCTCGTTCGTGTTGGAGCAGGTTTGTGTCTGAGTCTGATCTGACTCCTGCCGTGACTCAGGCTTTAAACTCCTGCTCCTCAAAATTTCTCTGATCTGGCCAAGATTTTCAAACTTATATTATCATTAACCCCTGAAGATCTATTAGTACATTTCTCCTCGCCTGGATTTTGTTCTTAATTTCACTTTTAAAACTGCCCCTTTTACCCCTAATGAAGTGTTCTACCTCCTTTTGTTCAGTCCAACCTGTTATTTCACAATCTGCTGCTGTAGTTGTGTCATGAGGCTGTGATAAAAGCTACAGGACCAGAAATAGAGATGAAAAAAAAAACTGAAAATAAAATTCACTCTTTTATACAAAACACACAGCAAACATGTAGAAACAACTTTTTAATTTAGGGCCTGAGCTACAAAAATGCAAAATCTCAAGTCTGTAAGTAAATTAAAAATCTCCTTATTGCCCTAAAAACAAAAAAAGTGCAGTGGCTCCATGACTTTCCTGGTCCAGTCCTGGAAACAGCTCCTGTCAGGACCACGGCCAGAGCCACAGCACTTCTGCATTTCCAGGGTGGAAATTACATTTGGATTTGTTCATTTGGACTGAAATAAACCTTTAAATAAAAATAGAAAGAGATGCACAATTACACACACCAAGATGTGTCATTTTCCATGTGTGTGAGAATTAACTCCACTTAGAGCGACTTTTTCCCTCGTTATAAACACACACAGTCAGAGGAGTCGACCATCTTGACTCACTTCACTCTTTGGCAAAGTTTGGCTCGATCAAAATGGACGGAGCGCATGAGTTTGGGGAAAACAAAGTTCCTGTTGGACACTCGTTTTGCTCCCGTCATCACACAGCGTGAGTGTGACGTAGGATAAAGCCGCAGAAATGTACGGAAACCTCTATGTCTGCACTTTCAGAGGGGAAAAGGACGTTTCTGTCTTTTACCGTTACAAAGTTCTGCGGTTATAGAAACATGTTCCTCTGAGTCATGTACGATGTCGTGGGTCTTCGAGGGTTTTAAGGAAAAGCCCCTTGAGGTGAGTCACCTCGTTTTATACAACAAATCACAGGAGAGAACAAGCAGAACAAAAACAATACAAAAGAACAAAAAAACATATTTAACATTTTTAGAGGAAAAAGGAGCAGATTCACAGTTTTATAGGCTCAGACTGTGACCGTATCGTGAGACTTGGGCATCGTTACACCTCTAATATTCACACAAATCATGATTTATCTGCGCCGAGTTCTGTTACAACAGCAGAACGTTATATTTTGTAGACTTAGAACTTTTCTTGTTGTACGTGAAGATTGTGCTGGAGCCACTTTAAATCTCATGTCTGTGTTTGTTTGTTTTCCCGCGTGTGATTCGGATGAACCTGTGTCGTTCAGTTCAATGAGAAAAAACACGTTTTTCTTGGCTCCCGTCGGGAACCAACTTTTCGGTTCCTGATCGCTCCAATGGTTTGAGATTAGGTGCAAGAACCGACACTGGCACAGTTCTGTCGGCCTGAGAACTCTACTGGTGATGTCATGAAGAGGTTTTCAGGTGAACAGCTCCTTAAAGCAGGACTAGAACAAAAACTAGAGCGCAAAAACCAAACGAGTGGCCAAAGCATTTTAGAAAGTCAGTCTTGTTATTCTGTAGAATATCGTAATATCATGAGCCTCCCACCATAACACAATAAATATCGTACTGTGAGGTAGAGGTCTGCGCAGGACAGGATTTTCAGTCCCGCTCCTGCATCCCGCAAGATGGAGACGAAAGGTTGATTCACTGGCGAGGGGGAAAAAACATGCACGCACATAATTCCTTAAGCTGTAACTGGGAAACATTTATTGTTCAGCCACACAAACATTAAATAGGCCTCAGTAACATTTGACATTTGGATAGGCCGATAATGGGCCATGAACATCCCTAAAATGAGCCTATTGAGGCTTGAGTCTCCGTTGTTCCCTGAGGGCTTCAGTCTGTGACACAGACGCTGAGGCCCTCAGTGCTGGAGCCTGAACACAGCGACGCCGTGGACTGTGTATTTGACTTATATACTTACTTTTTATCTGACTTTTATTTGACTCAGTTTAGTTTGCGGTACTGCTGTTTATCGTCCCTCCCGCTCCCACATCGTGCGGTCGCGCTCCCACAATGAGCTTTCAGAATGTGTTGGGCGCCGCACTGTTTTGGGACTGTTTTGGGTCCCGGCGGGAGAGCAGGGCTCTACCGGGAGGTTCAGACGGGGCCGTATCCTATCGTGACACTTGGATATCGGTACAGCCCGACTCTTCTAACACCTCGTCCTCTCTCCAGGCCTCGACCCCGGGCTCCGTGTACTCGTCTGGCCCCTCCGGCAGTTTGACCTGGGGCACCTCCGCCAACACCTCCAGAGACGGGACCCTGAGCTCCGGGTACGGCCCCAGCAGAGACGGGACCCTGAGCTCCACGGGCCCCAGCAGAGACGGGACCCTGAGCTCCACGGGCCCCAGCAGAGACGGGACCCTGAGCTCCATGGGCCCCAGCAGAGACGGGACCCTGAGCTCCACGGGCCCCGGCAGAGAGGGGACCCTGAGCTCCACGGGCCCCGGCAGAGAGGGGCCGTTGGGGTCGGGGAGCGTGGGGTACCCCTCTGTCAGCAGCATGCACACCAGCAGTGAGTCCATAGACATGAGTGTGAGCAGCGCCCCCTACCAGCGCGACGAGGCCCCTGCCCTGGGCCGGACGGGCAGCGCCAAGGCCGGCATGACCGACAGGTGAGGTCACCTGCCTCTGCACCTGACCCCTCCTCCAGGGGCTCCGGGTTTAAGTTGAACTCCGGCCCGTCTGAAGCTAAAGTCCGTTTCTAGAGGAGGTGAATTCTGTCAGGAGCCAAAAAACGGCACAGATCAGTGTTTCCTCGGTGAAGATCTGACTGTGTGTGAGTTTGTGAAGGCAACAAACTAGTGTAGTGATGGGGGCAAGTTCTGAACTAGTGTAGTGATGGGGGCAAGTTCTGAACTAGTGCAGTGATGGGGGCAAGTTCTGAACTAGTGTAGTGATGGGGGCAAGTTCTGAACTAGTGTCCCATCACTACACTAGTTCAGAACTTGCCCCCATCACTACACTAGTTCAGAACTTGCCCCCATCACTGCACTAGTTCAGAACTTGCCCCATCACTACACTAGTTCAGAACTTGCCCCCATCACTGCACTAGTTCAGAACTTGCCCCCATCACTGCACTAGTTCAGAACTTGCCCCCATCACTGCACTAGTTCAGAACTTGCCCCCATCACTGCACTAGTTCAGAACTTGCCCCCATCACTGCACTAGTTCAGAACTTGCCCCATCACTACACTAGTTCAGAACTTGCCCCCATCACTACACTAGTTCAGAACTTGCCCCCATCACTACACTAGTTCAGAACTTGCCCCCATCACTACACTAGTTCAGAACTTGCCCCCATCACTACACTAGTTCAGAACTTGCCCCCATCACTACACTAGTTCAGAACTTGCCCCATCACTGCACTAGTTCAGAACTTGCCCCCATCACTACACTAGTTCAGAACTTGCCCCATCACTGCACTAGTTCAGAACTTGCCCCCATCACTGCACTAGTTCAGAACTTGCCCCCATCACTGCACTAGTTCAGAACTTGCCCCCATCACTGCACTAGTTCAGAACTTGCCCCATCACTACACTAGTTCAGAACTTGCCCCCATCACTGCACTAGTTCAGAACTTGTCCCCTTCACTACACTAGTTCATAACTTGCCCCCATCACTTCACTAGTTCAGAACTTGCCCCCTTCACTACACTAGTTCAGAACTTGCCCCCATCACTACACTAGTTCAGAACTTGCCCCCATCACTACACTAGTTCAGAACTTGCCCCCATCACTACACTAGTTCAGAACTTGCCCCCATCACTACACTAGTTCAGAACTTGCCCCATCACTACACTAGTTCAGAACTTGCCCCCATCACTACACTAGTTCAGAACTTGCCCCATCACTACACTAGTTCAGAACTTGCCCCCATCACTACACTAGTTCAGAACTTGCCCCCATCACTGCACTAGTTCAGAACTTGCCCCATCACTGCACTAGTTCAGAACTTGCCCCCATCACTACACTAGTTCAGAACTTGCCCCATCACTACACTAGTTCAGAACTTGCCCCATCACTACAGTAGTTCAGAACTTGCCCCCATCACTACACTAGTTTGTTGCCTTCACAGACTCACACACAGTCAGATCTCCACAGAGGAAACACTGATCTGTCGTTTTTTGGCTTTTGACAGAATTCCACCTCCTCTGAATCAAACTTTAGCTTCAAACGGGCCAGAGTTACACTTTAAAACTGTCAGGAGTCATGAGATCTGAGTCAGGATCTTAGATGGACCCTTTTCCAGACCTGGTTTAGTCCTCCTGTAGTCCTGGGTTAGTTCTGGTGTGGTTCAGTCTTCTCTTGTACATGTCTTTATCTGGATTCTTTCTCTCTCTGGCCTCAGTCCTCTTGTAGTCCTGGTTCAGTCCTGATTTAGTCTTGGTTTTGTTCTGGTTAAGTTCTGCTGTAGTCCTGGTTTAGTCCTCCTATAGGTCTGGTTTAGTCTTCTTGTAGTCCTGGTTTAGTCCTGCTTTAGTCCTGGTTTAGTCCTCTTGTAGTCCTGCTTTAGTCCTGGTTTAGTCCTGGTTTAGTCCTCTTGTAGTCCTGGTTTATTTCTGGTTTAGTCCTGGTTTAGTTCTCTTGTAGTCCTGGTTTAGTCCTGGTTTAGTCCTCTTTTAGTCCTGGTTCAGTCCTGGTTTAGTCATGGTTTAGTCCTCTTGTAGTCCTGGTTTAGTCCTGGTTTAGTCCTGGTTTAGTCCTGGTTCAGTCCTTGTTTAGTCCTGGTTTAGTCCTCTTGTAGTCCTGGTTTAGTCCTGGTTCAGTCCTGGTTTAGTCCTGGTTTAGTCCTTGTTTAGTCCTGGTTTAGTCCTGGTTTAGTCCTGGTTCAGTCCTTGTTTAGTCCTGGTTTAGTCCTCTTGTAGTCCTGGTTCAGTCCTGGTTCAGTCCTGGTTTAGTCCTGGTTTAGTCCTTGTTTAGTCCTGGTTTAGTCCTTGTTTACTCCTGGTTTAGTCCTGGTTTAGTCCTGGTTCAGTCCTGGTTTAGTCCTGGTTTAGTCCTGGTTCAGTCCTGGTTTAGCCCTCTTGTAGTCCTGGTTTAGTCCTGGTTCAGCCCTGGTTCAGTCCTGGTTTAGTCCTGGTTTAGTCCTCCTGTAGTCCAGTCCTTCCTCTCGTTTATCTCTTTTTCCTGACTCTCTCGTTCTTTCCCTCTCGGTCTTCAGTCCTCCTCCGTCTCCTTCGGCCTCTCCTCTTTTCTCTCGAAACACGTTGCCTCGGAAACAGGAAAGGTAAAAAAAACTGTGGCTTTGCTCCAAACACAGACGCCGCTCCACAGATCTGGACTGTACAACACCAGAGTTTCAAAATAAATAAAAAAACCGTGACTCTCGGTTTGTAATAATAAAACTGTGAAACGAGTGCGAAATTAAGGAGAATTGTTCTGCACTCGGTGATAACGGGAGTCAGAATAGTCACATTTTCTGTGTGTTTTGGTCATTTTTAAGCAGTTTTTCTGTATTTTTCTGAAACAAATGACAGTTTATGACCTGCGGGAAGTCGCCTCATCGAACTCAGACCTGCACAAAAACTACGTCCACGTTTGTGCTGCAGAAAGTTTTGGAGAAATTAACGATTCTTTTCCAGGTCAAACTGGGGTCAGACCCACAGGAAGAAGAAAAATGCTCGAAAACGCCCAAAATGGAGTCAGTCGTTTGTGCTGCAGAAAGTTCAGTTTGTGTGATTCTGGTTCTTCAGATATTCACAGTTTTATTTTGGTCGATGACGTCGTCCAGAACCTCAGAATGTGAAACAGCCTCAAAACAGGAAGAAAATGACAGAAAACGTTTGTATTTGGTTTGTGCTGTTTTGTGCTGTGACAGTTTCATTTGTGTGAGTTTATTTCTAAAATTCTTCATTATTATTTCTGTGGTAATTACAGGACGTCATTTCTGCTCAGCTGACGGAGACAAACTCCACAAAACTAGTGAAGAGAAACGACCTGAGGCTGAGGAAAAGTCTGTGTTATTATAAAATATGAATCACCAGCAAATGACTAAAGACTGAAACAGACAACTACAAATGAAACTGTCACAGCACAAAACAGCACAAACCAAATACAAACGTTTGACATCATTTTCTTCCTGTTTTGAGGCTGTTTCACATTCTGAGGTTCTGGACGACGTCATCGACCAAAATAAAACTGTGAATATCTGAAGAACCAGAATCACACAAATGAAACTTTCTGCAGCACAAACGACTGACTCCATTTTGGGCGTTTTCGAGCATTTTTCTTCTTCCTGTGGGTCTGACCCCAGTTTGACCTGGAAAAGAATCGTTCATTTCTCCAAAACTGAAGAAGCACAAACGATGGACGTAGTTTTTGTGCAGGTTTGAGTTTGACGTGTGACTTCAGGTCTGCTGCAGTCGTCTGCGTTTCGCTGGCTCCTGTGTGGGGGAAGTGTCAGAGTTTATTGGTGATGTGTCTGTGTCTGTGCTGTGTCGCCCCCTGCTGGTGAGAGGGGCTCATCTCCATAAACGTCTCGCTCTTTCTGCACATCCTTAAAGCCGCACCGTGTAACTTTTCTAATGGAGGGTTTGTCACAGCCGCTTGTCTCCATGGAGATGTTATTGCTTTGCGTGGAATGTCCCACAGTATGGCATTGTTTGGAACCTAGTTTAGGCCTGGTTTAGACCTGGTTTAGTCTTGGTTTAGTTCTGGTCTGGTATCTGGTTTAGTCCTGGTCTTGTAGCTGGTTTAGTCCTGGTCTGGTCCTGGTTTTAGACCCGGTTTAGTCCTGGTGTGGTACCTGGTTTAGTCCTGGTTTAGTCCTGGTCTGGTACCTGGTTTAATCCTGGTTTAGTCCTGGTTTTGTCCTGGTTTAGTCCTGGTTTAGTCCTGGTTTAGTCCTGGTTTTGTCCTGGTTTAGCCCTGGTTTAGTCCTGGTTTAGTCCTGGTTTAGTCCTGGTCTGGTACCTGGTTTAGTCCTGGTTTAATCCTGGTTTAATCCTGGTTTAGTCCTGGTTTAATCCTGGTTCAGTCCTGGTTTAGTCCTGGTTTAGTCCTGGTTCAGTCCTGGTTCAGTCCTGGTTTAGTCCTGGTTTAGTCCTGGTTTAGTCCTGGTTTAGTCCTGGTTTAGTCCTGGTTCAGTCCTGGTTTAGTCCTGGTTTAGTCCTGGTCACATCACTAGTTTGACGGCCATGTTACGGGTCAGATCTGTGCAAAGGCGAGTCCAAGATGGTCAGGTTTTTGATGGTTGATTAAATGCAGAAAAATTCCCTTTAATGCCATATTCCGGAACATTTCAGGCAAAGCAAAGAGAAAAAAAGTTACATCATACATCTTTAAAGCGTCTTTGTGCACTTTGTGGTGACGCCTCAGGTTTTTGTCCCCGTTGGTTTGTGCATGTGTTGGTTTGAAGATTTCATTTCTTCTTTATTCGTTTTTATAGTTTGATTTTTTTTGTGTTTAAATTGTTTATTCTCAGTTCATTGAGCGGCGGCCGAAACACACTGCCAAAGAAAACCCTCAGGTACTGACGCCCCCTGCTGGCCGCCGCAGAGCTGTGTCTGTGACTCTGTGACTGTGACTCTGTCTGTGACTCTGTGTCTGTGACTCTGTGACTCTGTGTCTGTGTCTGTGACTCTGTGTCTGTGACTCTGTGTCTGTGACTCTGTGTCTGTGACTCTGTGTCTGTGTCTGTGACTCTGTGTCTGTGACTCTGTGTCTGTGGCTCTGTGTCTGTGACTCTGTGTCTGTGTCTGTGACTCTGTGTCTGTGACTTTGTGTCTGTGACTCTGTGACTGTGACTCTGTGTCTGTGACTCTGTGTCTGTGACTCTGTGTCTGTCTCTGTGTCTGTGACTCTGTGTCTGTGACTCTGTGTCTGTGACTCTGTGTCTGTGTCTGTGACTCTGTGTCTGTGACTCTGTGTCTGTGACTCTGTGTCTGTGTCTGTGACTGTGTCTGTGACTCTGTGTCTGTGACTCTGTGTCTGTGTCTGTGACTCTGTGTCTGTGACTCTGTGTCTGTGACTCTGTGTCTGTGACTCTGTGTCTGTGACTCTGTGTCTGTGACTCTGTGACTCTGTGTCTGTGTCTGTGACTCTGTGTCTGTGACTCTGTGTCTGTGTCTGTGACTCTGTGTCTGTGACTCTGTGTCTGTGTCTGTGACTCTGTGTCTGTGACTCTGTGTCTGTGACTCTGTGTCTGTGACTCTGTGACTCTGTGTCTGTGACTCTGTGTCTGTGACTCTGTCTGTGTCTGTGACTCTGTGTCTGTGACTCTGTGTCTGTGACTCTGTGTCTGTGTCTGTGACTCTGTGTCTGTGACTCTGTGTCTGTGACTCTGTGTCTGTGACTCTGTGTCTGTGACTTTGTGTCTGTGACTCTGTATCTGTGACTCTGTGTCTGTGTCTGTGACTCTGTGTCTGTGACTGTGACTCTGTGTCTGTGACTCTGTATCTGTGACTCTGTGTCTGTGTCTGTGACTCTGTGTCTGTGACTGTGACTCTGTGTCTGTGACTCTGTATCTGTGACTCTGTGTCTGTGTCTGTGACTCTGTGTCTGTGTCTGTGTGTCTGTGACTCTGTATCTGTGACTCTGTGTCTGTGTCTGTGACTCTGTGTCTGTGTCTGTGACTCTGTGTCTGTGACTCTGTGTCTGTGTCTGTGACTCTGTGTCTGTGACTCTGTGTCTGTGTCTGTGACTCTGTGTCTGTGACTCTGTGTCTGTGTCTGTGACTCTGTGTCTGTGTCTGTGACTCTGTGTCTGTGACTCTGTATCTGTGACTCTGTGTCTGTGACTCTGTGTCTGTGACTCTGTGTCTGTGACTCTGTGTCTGTGACTCTGTGTCTGTGACTCTGTGTCTGTGACTCTGTGTCTGTGTCTGTGACTCTGTGTCTGTGACTGTGACTCTGTGTCTGTGACTCTGTATCTGTGACTCTGTGTCTGTGTCTGTGACTCTGTGTCTGTGACTCTGTGTCTGTGACTCTTTGGACTCTGTGGCTTTGACACTGCAAAAAATAATCAGCTCTGAGTTCGAATGACTTGAATCCAACTTAAGGAAGTCGTTTGTTTAGTTCAGATTTATTAATTTATTTTTTAATTAAATTAAATGATTTAAAAATTAAGAAAATATTTACTTAAACATTCTAAGTTTAGGTTTAAGATTAGGATTTCTTTCTCTCTTTTTTTCTTTTTTTTTTTTGTAGTACACTAAACCAGGACTAAACCAGGACTAAACCAGGACTAAACCAGGACTGAACCAGGACTAAAACAGGACTAAACCAGGACTGAACCAGGACTGAACCAGGACTAAAACAGGACTAAACCAGGTCTGAACCAGGACTGAACCAGGACTAAACCAGGACTGAACCAGGACTAAAACAGGACTAAACCAGGTCTGAACCAGGACTGAACCAGGACTGAACCAGGACTAAAACAGGACTAAACCAGGACTGAACCAGGACTGAACCAGGACTAAAACAGGACTAAACCAGGACTGAACCAGGACTAAACCAGGACTGAACCAGGACTAAAACAGGACTAAACCAGGTCTGAACCAGGACTGAACCAGGACTGAACCAGGACTAAACCAGGACTAAACCAGGACTAAACCAGGACTAAACCAGGACTGAACCAGGACTAAACCAGGACTAAACCAGGACTGAACCAGGACTGAACCAGGACTGAACCAGGACTAAAACAGGACTAAACCAGGTCTGAACCAGGACTGAACCAGGACTGAACCAGGACTAAAACAGGACTAAACCAGGACTAAACCAGGACTAAACCAGGACTGAACCAGGACTGAACCAGGACTAAACCAGGACTGAACCAGGACTGAACCAGGACTAAACCAGGACTGAACCAGGACTAAAACAGGACTAAACCAGGTCTGAACCAGGACTGAACCAGGACTGAACCAGGACTAAAACAGGACTAAACCAGGTCTGAACCAGGACTGAACCAGGACTGAACCAGGACTAAAACAGGACTAAACCAGGTCTGAACCAGGACTGAACCAGGACTAAAACAGGACTAAACCAGGTCTGAACCAGGACTGAACCAGGACTGAACCAGGACTGAACCAGGACTAAAACAGGACTAAACCAGGTCTGAACCAGGACTGAACCAGGACTAAAACAGGACTAAACCAGGTCTGAACCAGGACTAAACCAGGACTGAACCAGGACTAAACCAGGACTAAACCAGGTCTGAACCAGGACTGAACCAGGACTAAACCAGGACTGAACCAGGACTGAACCAGGACTGAACCAGGACTGAACCAGGACTGAACGGGTCCGGACTCAGGTCGCGCCTCTTTAACGTGTGTGAGAACCTTATGGGCACAAGTTTAAATGGGGTTGAATCATGAGGAAATCTGAACGAGTCAAAACGACTTCTGACCCCGAGTCATTCGTGATCGGATTTTTTGCAGTGAATCCTTCTGGCGTCTGTGGCTCCGAGCTGTGATTTTCATTCTGTGATTTTATGATTCTGTGATTTTAAATGTCGATCCTGCGTCTGATTCCAGCTGCTCTGGTGTAACTGACTGATTCAAATCTGATGAAATTATAACTGTGAATGTTTTTAATCGAATTTTCATGTTTAAATCTCCAGTTTGTGACACGAGTTATGGAAAAATACAAAGACTAAACCAGAACTAAACCAGAACTAAACCAGAACTAAACCAGGACTAAACCAGGACTAAACCAGGACTATAACAGGACTAAAACAGGACTAAACCAGGACTAAACCATGACTAAACCAGGACTAAACCAGGACTAAACCAGGACTAAACCAGGACTAAACCAGGACTAAACCAGGACTAAACCAGGACTAAACCAGGACTAAAACAGGACTAAAACAGGACTAAATTAGGACTAAACCAGGACTAAACCAGGACTAAACCAGGACTAAACCAGGACTAAAACAGGACTAAATTAGGACTAAACCAGGACTAAACCAGGACTAAACCAGGACTAAAACAGGACTAAAACAGGACTAAAACAGGACTAAACCAGGACTAAACCAGGACTAAACCAGGACTAAACCAGGACTAAACCAGGACTAAATCAGGACTAAACCAGGACTGAACTGGGACTGAACTAAGATGCCCTCCCCTTGTGTCAGATGCCCTCCCCTTGTGTCAGATGCCCTCCCCGTGTGTCAGATGCCCTCCCCATGTGTCAGATGCCCTCCCCTTGTGTCAGATGCCCTCCCCATGTGTCAGATGCCCTCCCCCTGTGTCAGATGCCCTCCCCGTGTGTCAGATGCCCTCCCCTTGTGTCAGATGCCCTCCCCGTGTGTCAGATGCCCTCCCCGTGTGTCAGATGCCCTCCCCTTGTGTCAGATGCCCTCCCCTTGTGTCAGATGCCCTCCCCGTGTGTCAGATGCCCTCCCCGTGTGTCAGATGCCCTCCCCCTGTGTCAGATGCCCTCCCCGTGTGTCAGATGCCCTCCCCGTGTGTCAGATGCCCTCCCCGTGTGTCAGATGCCCTCCCCCTGTGTCAGATGCCCTCCTCGTGTGTCAGATGCCCTCCCCTTGTGTCAGATGCCCTCCCAGCTCGTGTCACTGCGTTTGTATTAATTCTGTAGTCTTGGGTCCTGACGTGTGATTGGTCTGTTCCGCAGGTATGGCCCCGCCCCTCAGCTCAGAGGTCCGGACGAGGCGCGTGATTGGCTGAGGTCCCACTCCGTCAGCGGACTCCAGGACTCTGTGGGCTCCTCCCCCTTTTCCCCCGGGTCCAGCCTCACCTCCCCCTCAGGAACCAGGTTCAACTTCGGTGAGACTAAACCGGGACTAAACCAGGACTAAACCGGGACTAAACCAGGACTAAACCGGGACTAAACCGGGACTAAACCAGGACTAAACCGGGACTAAACCAGGACTAAACCGGGACTAAACCGGGACTAAACCAGGACTAAACCAGGACTGCACCAGGACTAAACCCGGACTAAACCAGGACTGCACCAGGACTGAACCAGGACTAAACCAGGACTGCACCAGGACTAAACCAGGACTAAACCAGGACTGCACCAGGACTGAACCAGGACTAAACCAGGACTGCACCAGGACTGAACCAGGACTAAACCAGGACTAAACCAGGACTAAACCAGGACTGCACCAGGACTAAACCAGGACTAAACCAGGACTGCACCAGGACTGAACCAGGACTAAACCAGGACTAAACCAGGACTGCACCAGGACTAAACCAGGACTAAACCAGGACTGCACCAGGACTGAACCAGGACTAAACCAGGTCTTGCTCAGGTCTAACCTCTTGTCTATCGTGTGTTCGCTGCAGCCTCCAGTCCCACTTCTGCTGCTCAGATGAACTTGGCGGGTTTCAGGACCAACAGCCTGAACCAGGACTCTCTGGACCAGTCCGAGTCCAGGCTCCGGACCTCCTGCATGTCCCTGGACGATAAGACCCGGACCATGAGTCGCTCCGGGTCCTTCCGGGACGGCTTTGAGGAAGGTGAGACCTAAACCTGCTCAGACACTTTGCAGCGTCCTACAGGCTGGTGTTAACAGTGTTCTATAGTCCATATATATGAGTGGACAAAGCTAACCCATTAGCCGCTAACCCGTTAGCCGTTAACCCGTTAGCCGTTAAACCCGTTAGCCGCTAACCCGTTAGCTGCTAACCCGTTAGCCGCTAACCCGTTAGCCGCCGCGTGCCAAACAGGAAGTGCTCCAGGAGGCTCTTCGGCTCCTTCACATTAGGATCTTCTCGTCCCTCTGTCTGGACCTGCTGCTCTGAGCCTCGTCATTCTGGACTTAAACTGTTCGTCTGAAGCCGCCACACAGGATCCTGAACTTTTCATTTCTCTGTTTTGTTCCTAAATCAAGACCTGAACATAAATAACGGACCAATCAGACGCCTTCATTCCCCGAGGCCCCTCCCCCTAGCGTTAGCAACAGGTTTGATTGACAGCTCGTTTCGTTGCTAAGTAAGTTCCCTTCCCGCTTTCCCCCGAGTGACGATTTCTGAAATAAAATGACAAAATATCTCAAACAGTCACAATATCTAATGTGACTAGAATCTGAACGAGCAGAATTTAACGAGCAGAAAGTAAAGTGAATTTGGTTAAATTGTGACTCTATTGTTGTTAAATGCGGAACAGAACAAACAACATAAATCAGTGACTTAAACTATTTAAAGCTCAAAGTTTCTTCTTCTTGTGCAGAATCAGGTAAATCCAGTGTCCTGCAGGTGCAGAGTATCACATCCATAGTCCGTATATATGATGCATCAGCTCTGCCAGGAGGAGGCGCCACATTTAACCTCCTCACTCATGATTGGCTCTTGTGTTGCTATGATACTCGCGGGAGGATTTCCAAATATGGAGCCTGTAACCGTGGCAACAGGAGCCTCATGTGAGCGACGCTGTGGAGACGTCACACTCACTCAGACTCTCGGATATTCGGGATATGCAGTGTTCCGATACTATTCTGGAGGCATCCCATACCGATACTTTGCCTTACTGTGCTCGCCGATACCGATACCAGTCCAATACCACATAGTGTGAAGAAGACTCGGGCTGCTCCAATTTGTTACAGCACAAGAGCATTAAATAAATCTACTAAAAGGCGATTATTAAAGGAAAGCCATGAATAAATTGGATTTTGAGAATTGAGTGTGTTTCCTGGAGTATCGCGCTTATTACCCATATCCCGGTTATGATACATATCCCGGTTATTACCCATATCCCGCTTATTACCCATATCCCGGTTATTACCCATATCCCGGTTATGATACATATCCCGGTTATGGCAGTATTCGGGATACTCCATATCCATGCGCACTGAGAAACCGAGACACTCATTTTCTGATTTCTGGAGTTGTCAGATTCCTGAAATGTCCTGTGGTAGTTTTCAATCCGCAATTCCAGGTCTGAAATGATCCAAATGTGAAAAAGAAAAGTGGAAGAAAGGTAGATTTTTTTTAAAAAGAAAGTAACGTAAAGTAAAGCCAGTTCCAAGTGTCAGAATAACCTGCAGTGGCGCCGCGTGAACAGCAGGGGGCAGGAGGATTTATATGGACGTTTTGAGCAGGAATCCCGGAGATTCCCGTCAGACGCGGCACACTGACGATCCCTGTGATCCCTGTGATTCCTGTGATTCCGGATAATGTCAGGGTGTGAGTCTAAGTGTTGGAGATAAAAGAGAGAAAAAGAGACAGACAGAGAGAGAGAGAGAGAGAGAGAGACCACCTACAGAGAACAAGAGACTGATGACACACCCGACTCTCTCTGTCTCTTTCCTTCTGTCTGTCTGTCTCTTTCTCTCCTCTCTCTTTTTATCTCTGTCTCTCCTCTGTCTTTCTCCATCTCCTCTCACTGTCTTTCTCTTCTCTCTGTCTCTCTGTCTCTTTCTCTCTTTTTCTCTCTCTGTGTCTCTTCTCTCTCTTTCCTCTTTCTTTCTCTGTCTCTCTCCTCTCTCTCTCTGTTTCTCTCTGTCTCTCTCTCTTTCTCTCTCTTTTCTCTCTGTTTCTCTTTCTCTGTGTTTCTCTCTTTGTCTCTTTCTTCTCTCTCTTTGTCTCTCTCTCTGTTTCTCTCTCTGTCTGTCTCTTTGTTTTTCTCTCTTCTCTTTCTGTGTCTCTCTCTCTGTGTCTCTTTCCTCTCTCTTTCTCTCTCTCTTCTCTCTCTGTTTCTCTCTCTGTATTTCTCTCTGTGTCTGTCTCTCTGTTTTTCACTCTTTTCTTGCTGTGCCTCTCTCTCTGTTTCTCTCTCCTCTCTCTCTTCCTCTCTCTTTCCTTTCTCTCTGTTTCTCTCTCTCTGTCTCTCTCTGTCTGTCTCTGTTTTTCTCTCTGTCTCTCTCTCTTTCTCTTTCTCTCTCTGTGTCTATCTCTCCTCTCTCTCCCTCTCTGCCCCCTCCCTCTCTCTCTTTCACCCCCCTCCTCTCCCACTATCCTCTCCCTCCTCCCCTTCCTCCTTCTCTCTCCTCCTTCTCTCCCTCCTCTCCCCCCTCTCCTCCCTCTCTCTCTTTCCTTTCTCCTCCCCCTCTCTCTTTCCTTTTTCCTCTCCTCTCTCTCTGTCTCTCTCTTTCACCCCCCTCTCCTCCCTCCTCTCTCTCTCTTTCCTCCGGCGTGTCTCTTCACATTCGGGGCTTTATTTTCTCTCTTTCTTCGCTCGTACAAACTCATATTTCTGCACTCGTCTCTCAGATCCAGTTTCGTGTTGAGTGAAGAATCGAGTCCCGCCCGGCTCCAAAAACAAAAAACGATTCCCCGACCAGAAAAAAAAAAACCAAACGATTCCCCGAGCAAAAACAAACAAACAAAAAAAACAATTCCCGATTTCCCAGAGGAGAAAACTCCGACCGAAGGGTTAAAGGTTCCACAGTTTTCTCCGTTCTAAAGTCGTTTCCGCGTCACAGACCTGAACACGCAAAACCCTCAAACTGAAAACGCTCTGTTCCACCTGGTGATGTCATCGTGTGGCGACGCAGGAAGTGCTCCACCGTGTTTCTAAACTCCACTCACCTTCACCAGAATCACTTGGATCGTTTTCCGTCCTGGAGTCGCTGATCTCGACTGAACTGAAAAGGAGCTGGAAAACCTGGAAATGTGTTCAGTTCTTTTTAAGTCCTGGTTAAGTTCTGGTCCAGTCTTGGTCCAGTGTGGGTCTAGTCTCAGTCTGGTCCTGGTTTAGACCTCGACGAGTCCTGGTTCAGTCCTGGTTTTACAATAGTCTGGTATTTGGTCTAGTCCTGGTTTGGTACTGGTCCATTCCTAGTTCAGTCCTGACTCAGTTCCAATCCTGAACCAGGACAAAACCAGGACTAAACCAGGTCTAAACCAGGTCTAAACCAGGACTAAACCAGGACTAAACCAGGACTAAACCAGGACTAAACCAGGTCTAAACCAGGTCTAAACCAGGACTAAACCAGGACTAAACCAGGTCTAAACCAGGACTAAACCAGGACTAAACCAGGTCTAAACCAGGACTAAACCAGGTCTAAACCAGGACTAAACCAGGACTAAACCAGGACTAAACCAGGTCTAAACCAGGTCTAAACCAGGACTAAACCAGGACTAAACCAGGACTAAACCAGGACTAAGCCAGGTCTAATCCAGGACTAAACCAGGAGTAAACCAGGAGTAAACCAGGACTAAACCAGGACTAAACCAGGACTAAACCAGGACTAAACCAGGACTAAACCAGGTCTAATCCAGGACTAATCCAGGACTAAACCAGGACTAAACCAGGTCTAATCCAGGACTAAACCAGGAGTAAACCAGGAGTAAACCAGGACTAAACCAGGTCTAATCCAGGTCTAATCCAGGACTAAACCAGGACTAAACCAGGTCTAATCCAGGACTAAACCAGGACTAAACCAGGACTAAACCAGGACTAAACCAGGACTAAACCAGGACTAAACCAGGTCTAAACCAGGACTAAACCAGGACTAAACCAGGTCTAAACCAGGTCTAAACCAGGTCTAAACCAGGACTAAACCAGGACTAAACCAGGACTAAACCAGGTCTAAACGAGGACTAAACCAGGACTAAACCAGGTCTAAACCAGGACTAAACCAGGACTAAACCAGGACTAAACCAGGACTAAACCAGGTCTAAACCAGGTCTAAACCAGGACTAAACCAGGACTAAACCAGGACTAAACCAGGTCTAAACCAGGACTAAACCAGGACTAAACCAAATAAAACTTTGGAGGATTTTGAGGAAAAGGTTTTCTGTTTTTTTTTTCTTTCTCCCTCCGTCACTCTCATTTTTCTCCTCTATTTGTCCTTCTTCTTTCACTATTGTTGCAGCTGAGCCCAGAACATACATTTGTCGTGTCCTCGGGCAAGTTCACGTTTTAAACACGTCCAGAAGAATCGACAAAAAGACTGAAACCCGAACTGACAAACGAGCACAAGAATCACATTTCAGAACGTGTTTGTGCAGATCTGAGGCACGGGGAGGACATCTGACACACGGGGAGGGCATCTGACACACGGGGAGGGCATCTGACACACGGGGAGGGCATCTGACGCACGGGGAGGGCATCTGACACACGGGGAGGGCATCTGACACACGGGGAGGACATCTGACACACGGGGAGGGCATCTGACGCACGGGGAGGGCATCTGACGCACGGGGAGGACATCTGACGCACGGGGAGGGCATCTGACGCACGGGGAGGGCATCTGACACACGGGGAGGACATCTGACGCACGGGGAGGGCATCTGACGCACGGGGAGGGCATCTGACGCACGGGGAGGGCATCTGACGCACGGGGAGGGCATCTGACACAGGGGAGGGCATCTGACACACGGGAGGGCATCTGACACAGGGGAGGGCATCTGACACACGGGGAGGGCATCTGACACAGGGGAGGGCATCTGACACACGGGGAGGGCATCCGACACACGGGGAGGGCATCTGACACAGGGGAGGGCATCTGACACAGGGGAGGGCATCTGACACAGGGGGAGGGCATCCGACACACGGGGAGGGCATCTGAGGCATGGGGAGGGCATCTGACACATGGGAGGGCATCTGACACAGGGGAGGGCATCTGACACAGGGGGAGGGCATCTGACACACGGGGAGGGCATCTGAGGCATGGGGAGGGCATCTGACACAGGGGAGGGCATCTGACACAGGGGAGGGCATCTGACACAGGGGAGGGCAGGGGGGTAATGTCAGCAGGTCATGTTTTCTGTGCGTCGGCCATTTTTGTAGTTCTGAGTTAAAGCTCGTCTTTTGCACACGGGACTTATGCAGTCATTAATATTACTACTGCTGCTGCTACTACTACTAGATCCCGGCTCAGACTCTGTGGGCCTCAGGTTTCTGCTGAATCGTTCTAAACCCTGAAATGTTCCAAATCTTGAGTTTGGTTTGAGTCTCAAACCTGTGAAACCCTGAAACATCAGAGTGACTCTGTTCAGCCCCGTTAGAGACTAAAGGGTTTAAATCATCTCTGTGAGACCGAGAGCTCAGACTGTCAGCCACTGCTCCCTCTGCCCCAGGGTCTGAGGGCTCAGACTGTCAGCCACTGCTCCCTCTGCCCCAGGGTCTGAGAGCTCAGACTGTCAGCCACTGCTGCCCCAGGGTCTGAGGGCTCAGACTGTCAGCCACTGCTCCCTCTGCCCCAGGGTCTGAGGGCTCAGACTGTCAGCCACTGCTCCCTCTGCCCCAGGGTCTGAGGGCTCAGACTGTCAGCCACTGCTCCCTCTGCCCCAGGGTCTGAGGGCTCAGACTGTCAGCCACTGCTCCCTCAGTCTGCCCCGGGGTCTGAGGGCTCAGACTGTCAGCCACTGCTCCCTCAGTCTGCCCCGGGGTCTGAGGGCTCAGACTGTCAGCCACTGCTCCCTCTGTGGTTCAGGACTGAAGACCCTTTAATGCCTCCGTGTTCTTATGGATCGAGTTTCTTTAAATTAAAAACTCTGAAATGTTTGTTCTCACTTCCTGTTGTTTGTGTTTCAGTTCACGGCTCGTCCCTGTCACTGGTCTCCAGCTCCTCCTCCATCTACTCCACGGTCAGTGCAAACCAAAGGGTCTTTACACAAACCAAAGGGTCTTTATACAAACCAAAGGGTCTTTATACAAACCAAAGGGTCTTTACACAAACCAAAGGGTCTTTATACAAACTAAAGGGTCTTTACACAAACCAAAGGGTCTTTATACAAACTAAAGGGTCTTTACACAAACTAAAGGGTCTTTATACACATGTTCCATGGTCAGAGCTAATTTCTTAAATGTACAAAGGGGGAATTATTCAGCAAAGAGAAAACTTCAATAGAAAATTCCAAAGTTGAATTAAAGTCCTGTTTTCTGAGTTCCTCGGGTCAACTGTGATTAGCCCCGATTCACTCCTGATTCTTAACTCTGATAAAGACCTGGTCTGGGACTGATTTAGTCCTGGTTTAGTACAGCTTTAGTCCTGGTTTAGTCCTGGTTTAATCCTGATTCAGTCCTGGTTTAGTCCTGGTTTAGTCCTGGTTTAGTCCTGGTTTGGTCCTGGTTTAGTCCTGGTTTAGTCCTGGTTTGGTCCTGGTTTAGTCCTGGTTTAGTCCTGGTTTAGTCCTGGTTTGGTCCTGGTTTAGTCCTGTTTGGTCCTGGTTTGGTCCTGGTTTAGTCCTGGTTTAGTCCTGGTTTGGTCCTGGTTTGGTCCTGGTTTAGTCCTGGTTTGGTCCTGGTTTAGTCCTGGTTTGGTCCTGGTTTTGTCCTGGTTTGGTCCTGGTTTGGTCCTGGTTTAGTCCTGGTTTGGTCCTGGTTTAGTCCTGGTTTGGTCCTGGTTTAGTCCTGGTTTAGTCCTGGTTTGGTCCTGGTTTAGTCCTGGTTTGGTCCTGGTTTAGTCCTGTTCGGTCCTGGTTTGGTCCTGGTTTAGTCCTGGTTTAGTCCTGGTTTGGTCCTGGTTTGGTCCTGGTTTAGTCCTGGTTTGGTCCTGGTTTAGTCCTGGTTTGGTCCTGGTTTAGTCCTGGTTTAGTCCTGGTTTGGTCCTGGTTTGGTCCTGGTTTAGTCCTGGTTTGGTCCTGGTTTAGTCCTGGTTTGGTCCTGGTTTAGTCCTGGTTTAGTCCTGGTTTGGTCCTGGTTTAGTCCTGGTTTGGTCCTGGTTTAGTCCTGGTTTGGTCCTGGTTTGGTCCTGGTTTAGTCCTGGTTTAGTCCTGGTTTGGTCCTGGTTTGGTCCTGGTTTAGTCCTGGTTTAGTCCTGGTTTGGTCCTGGTTTGGTCCTGGTTTAGTCCTGGTTTGGTCCTGGTTTAGTCCTGGTTTGGTCCTGGTTTAGTCCTGGTTTTGTCCTGGTTTGGTCCTGGTTTGGTCCTGGTTTAGTCCTGGTTTGGTCCTGGTTTAGTCCTGGTTTGGTCCTGGTTTAGTCCTGGTTTAGTCCTGGTTTGGTCCTGGTTTAGTCCTGGTTTGGTCCTGGTTTAGTCCTGTTTGGTCCTGGTTTGGTCCTGGTTTAGTCCTGGTTTAGTCCTGGTTTGGTCCTGGTTTGGTCCTGGTTTAGTCCTGGTTTGGTCCTGGTTTAGTCCTGGTTTGGTCCTGGTTTAGTCCTGGTTTAGTCCTGGTTTGGTCCTGGTTTGGTCCTGGTTTAGTCCTGGTTTGGTCCTGGTTTAGTCCTGTTTAGTCCTGGTTTGGTCCTGGTTTAGTCCTGGTTTAGTCCTGGTTTGGTCCTGGTTTAGTCCTGGTTTAGTCCTGGTTTGGTCCTGGTTTGGTCCTGGTTTAGTCCTGGTTTGGTCCTGGTTTAGTCCTGGTTTGGTCCTGGTTTAGTCCTGTTTGGTCCTGGTTTGGTCCTGGTTTAGTCCTGGTTTAGTCCTGGTTTGGTCCTGGTTTGGTCCTGGTTTAGTCCTGGTTTAGTCCTGGTTTGGTCCTGGTTTGGTCCTGGTTTAGTCCTGGTTTGGTCCTGGTTTGGTCCTGGTTTAGTCCTGGTTTGGTCCTGGTTTAGTCCTGGTTTGGTCCTGGTTTGGTCCTGGTTTAGTCCTGTTTGGTCCTGGTTTAGTCCTGGTTTGGTCCTGGTTTAGTCCTGGTTTGGTCCTGGTTTAGTCCTGGTTTAGTCCTGTTTGGTCCTGGTTTGGTCCTGGTTTAGTCCTGGTTTAGTCCTGGTTTGGTCCTGGTTTGGTCCTGGTTTAGTCCTGGTTTAGTCCTGGTTTGGTCCTGGTTTGGTCCTGGTTTAGTCCTGGTTTGGTCCTGGTTTGGTCCTGGTTTAGTCCTGGTTTGGTCCTGGTTTAGTCCTGGTTTGGTCCTGGTTTGGTCCTGGTTTAGTCCTGTTTGGTCCTGGTTTAGTCCTGGTTTGGTCCTGGTTTAGTCCTGGTTTGGTCCTGGTTTAGTCCTGGTTTAGTCCTGGTTTGGTCCTGGTTTGGTCCTGGTTTAGTCCTGGTTTAGTCCTGGTTTGGTCCTGGTTTGGTCCTGGTTTAGTCCTGGTTTGGTCCTGGTTTGGTCCTGGTTTAGTCCTGGTTTGGTCCTGGTTTAGTCCTGGTTTGGTCCTGGTTTAGTCCTGGTTTGGTCCTGGTTTAGTCCTGGTTTAGTCCTGGTTTGGTCCTGGTTTAGTCCTGGTTTGGTCCTGGTTTAGTCCTGGTTTAGTCCTGGTTTAGTCCTGGTTTGGTCCTGGTTTGGTCTCTGTAATCTAACTCGGGTAAATCCGTCTCGGTCCTGGACTCAGCACCTCGGGGGTTAAATCTCACGTTTCTCTCGGTTCATTAAGTTCAACCCGCGTCCGGCAGCAGCCAATCAGAACACAGCTCCGCCCTTAGCCCCGCCCCATCCGCCCCTAGCCCCGCCCCCTCCTTCCTTAGCCCCGCCCCTCCTTCCTTAGCCCCGCCCTTAGCCCCGCCCCTCCACCTCACCTGGCCAGGTAACAGTTTTCATTCAGACGAGCGGAGAACGAGGGAGAGAGAAGGAAAACAGAGGAGAGGAGAGGAAAAGGAGGAGGAGGTGAAGGAAAAGAGAGGAAAGAGGTAAAGAGAAGGAGGAGGAGAGGTAGAGGAGAGGAGAAGGAGGAGGAAGAGGAGAGAAAGAGGAGGAGGGAGAGGAGAGGAAGAGGAGAGGAGAGGAAGAGGAGGGAAAGAGGAGAGGAAGAGAAAAGGAGAGGAAGAGGAGGGAAAGAGGAGAGGAAGAGGAGAGAAAGAGGAGGGAAAGAGAAGAGGAAGAGGAGGAGGGAGAGAGGAGAGGAAGAGGAGAGGAAGAGAAGAGGAGAGGAAGAGGAGGGGAAGAGGAGGGAAAGAGAGGAGGGAGAGAGGAGAGGAAAAGGAGGGAAAGAGGAGAGGAAGAGAAGGGAAAGAGGAGAGGAGGAGGGAGAAAGGAGAGGAAGAGGAGAGGAAGAGAAGAGGAAGAGGAGAGGAAGAGGAGGAGGGAGAGAGGAGAGGAAAAGGAGGGAAAGAGGAGAGGAAGAGGAGGAGGGAGAGAGGGAGGGAGAGAGGAGAGGAAGGCAAAATGATGGCCGCTCTCTCCGTCGCCTCCGGCCTGTGGCAGCAAACGGTAGGAACAGAACAGGAAATATTTCTCTGTACTTTTAAATGACCTTTTGTGAAGTAACAAAGTACTTCACAAAAGTACTTCATATACTTCAATATGCAGTAGAAGTACAAGAGTTACTTTCATTTTTACACCATTAAAAATGTAAAAATGAGGGAGGGCATCTGACTTACTTCTGTTCTTTTCTTTCAGAATGAAGAGAAATCTCAGTCAGAGGTAAAAACCCTCCTCTCCTCTCTCCTCTCTCCTCTCTCCTCTCTTCTCTCTCCTCTCTCCTCTCCTCTCCTCTCTCCTCCTCTCCTCTCTCCTCTCTTCTCTCTCCTCTCCTCTCTTCTCTCTCCTCTCTCCTCTCTCCTCTCCTCTCTCCTCTCCTCTCTCCTCTCTCCTCTCTTCTCTCTCCTCTCCTCTCCTCTCTCCTCTCTCCTCTCCTCTCCTCTCTCCTCTCCTCTCTCCTCACACCCTCTCTCCTCACCTCTCTCCTCTCCTCTCCTCTCTCTTCTCTCCTCTCTCTCTCTCTCTCCTCTCTCCTCTCTCTCTCTCTCTCTCTCTCTCCTCTCCTCTCCTCTCCTCTCCTCTCCCCTCTCCTCTCCTCTCCTCTCTCCTCTCCTCTTTCCTCTCTCCTCTCTTCTCTCTCCTCTCCTCTCTCCTCTCTCCTCTCCTCTCTCCTCTCCTCTCTCCTCTCTCCTCTCCTCTCCACTCTCCTCTCTTCTCTCCTCTCTCTTCTCTCCTCTTTACTCTACTCTCCTCTCTCCTCTCTCCTCTCTCCTCTCTCCCCTCCTCTCCTCTCTCCCCTCCTCTCCTCTCTCCTCTCTCTCCTCTCCTCTCTCCTCTCTCTCCTCTCCTCTCTCCTCTCCTCTCTCCTCTCTCCCCTCCTCTCCTCTCCTCTCCTCTCTCCTCTCTCCTCTCCTCTCCTCTCTCCTCTCTCCTCTCCTCCTCTCCTCTCCTCTCTCCTCTCTCCTCTCCTCTCTCCTCTCCTCTCTCCTCCTCTCCTCTCTCCTCTCTCCTCTCCTCTCTCCTCTCCTCTCTCCTCTCCTCTCTCCTCTCCTCTCCTCTCTCCTCTCTCTCTCCTCTCTCCTCTCTCTCTCTCCTCTCCTCTCTCCTCTCCTCTCTCTCTCCTCTCCTCTCTCTCTCCTCTCTCTCTCCTCTCTCTCCTCTCCTCTACTCTCTCTCTCCTCTCCTGTCTCTCTCCTCTCTCTCTCCTCTCCTCTCTCCTCTCTTCTCTCTTCTCCTCTCTCCTCTCCTCTCTTCTCTCCTCTCCTCTCTCCTCTCCTCTCCTCTCTCCTCTCCTCTCCTCTCTCCTCTCCTCTCTCCTCTCTTCACTCCTCTCTCCTCTCCTCTCCTCTCTCCTCCCTCTCTTCTCTTTCTCTTTCATCTCTCGTTTTAATGAGCACTTTTCGTTCCTTCAGATCTTGTCTAAACTTTTATTGGACCTGACACCTGGATTCACACAAAAGAAACCTGTTCCTGGGGTTTAGTCCTGGTTTAGTTCTGCTTTAGTCCTGGTTTAGACCTGGTTTAGACCTGGTTTAGTCCTGGTTTAGTCCTGGTTTAGTCCTGGTTTAGACCTGGTTTAGTTCTGGTTTAGTCCTGGTTTAGTCCTGGTTTAGTTCTGGTTTAGTCCTGGTTTAGTTCTGGTTTAGTCTTGGTTTAGTACTAATTTAGTCCTGGTTTAGTCCTGGTTTAGTCCTGGTTTAGTTCTGGTTTAGACCTGCGTTAGTCCTGGTTCAGTTCTGGTTCAGTCCTGGTTTAGTCCTGGTTTAGTTCTGGTTTAGTCCTGGTTTAGTCCTGGTTTAGTCCTGGTTTAGTTCTGCTTTAGTCCTGGTTTAGTCCTGGTTTAGTCCTGGTTTAGTTCTGGTTTAGTCCTGGTTTAGTCCTGGTTTAGACCTGGTTTAGACCTGGTTTAGTCCTGGTTTAGTCCTGGTTTAGTTCTGGTTTAGTCCTGGTTTAGTCCTGGTTTAGACCTGGTTTAGTCCTGGTTTAGTCCTGGTTTAGTTCTGGTTTAGACCTGGTTTAGTCCTGGTTTAGTCCTGGTTTAGACCTGGTTTAGACCTGGTTTATTCTTGGTTTAGTCCTGGTTTAGTCCTGGTTTAGTCCTGGTTTAGTTCTGGTTTAGTTCTGGTTTAGTCCTGGTTTAGTCCTGGTTTAGTTCTGCTTTAGTCCTGGTTTAGTCCTGGTTTAGTCCTGGTTTAGTTCTGGTTTAGTCCTGGTTTAGTCCTGGTTTAGACCTGGTTTAGACCTGGTTTAGTCCTGGTTTAGTCCTGGTTTAGTCCTGGTTTAGTTCTGGTTTAGTCCTGGTTTAGTCCTGGTTTAGTCCTGGTTTAGTTCTGGTTTAGACCTGGTTTAGTCCTGGTTTAATTTTGGTTTAGTCCTGGTTTAGTCCTGGTTTAGACCTGGTTTAGACCTGGTTTAGTCCTGGTTTAGTCCTGGTGTAGTCCTGGTTTAGTCCTGGTTTAGTTCTGGTTTAGTCCTGGTTTAGTCCTGGTTTAGACCTGGTTTAGTCCTGGTTTAGTCCTGGTTTAGTCCTGGTTTAGTCCTGGTTTAGTCCTGGTTTAGTCCTGGTTTAGTTCTGGTTTAGTCCTGGTTTAGTCCTGGTTTAGTCCTGGTTTAGACCTGGTTTAGTCCTGGTTTAGTCCTGGTTTAGTTCTGGTTTAGACCTGGTTTAGTTCTGGTTTAGTCCTGGTTTAGTTCTGGTTTAGTCCTGGTTTAGTCCTGGTTTAGTCCTGGTTTAGACCTGGTTTAGTCCTGGTTTAGTCCTGGTTTAGTTCTGGTTTAGACCTGGTTTAGTCCTGGTTTAGTCCTGGTTTAGTTCTGGTTTAGTCCTGGTTTAGTCCTGGTTTAGACCTGGTTTAGACCTGGTTTAGACCTGGTTTAGACCTGGTTTAGTCCTGGTTTAGTCCTGGTTTAGACCTGGTTTAGACCTGGTTTAGACCTGGTTTAGTCCTGGTTTAGACCTGGTTTAGACCTGGTTTAGTCCTGGTTTAGTCCTGGTTTAGTCCTGGTTTAGACCTGGTTTAGACCTGGTTTAGACCTGGTTTAGTCCTGGTTTAGTCCTGGTTTAGACCTGGTTTAGACCTGGTTTAGACCTGGTTTAGTCCTGGTTTAGACCTGGTTTAGACCTGGTTTAGTCCTGGTTTAGACCTGGTTTAGACCTGGTTTAGTCCTGGTTTAGTCCTGGTTTAGTCCTGGTTTAGACCTGGTTTAGACCTGGTTTAGACCTGGTTTAGTCCTGGTTTAGACCTGGTTTAGTCCTGGTTTAGACCTGGTTTAGTCCTGGTTTAGTCCTGGTTTAGTCCTGGTTTCATGTGCAAAGTAAAAGTCTGAATAAATCATTTTACAGTTTTAATGATGGAGTAGAAATAAAGCAAAATAAAATAATACAAACGATAAATATTTGTAGATTTTAAACTGTTATTTCGTTTGTTTTTCCAGATCCGTAAACTGCGGCGGGAGCTGGACGCGTCGCAGGAGAAAGTGTCGGCTCTGACCACTCAGCTCAGCGCCAACGTAAGAAACACCAGAAACTATCAGATCAAACAAACATTTAACCCCGAAGACCCACGACATCGTCCACGACTCAGAGGAACATGTTTCTATAACGGCAGAACTTTGTAACGGTAAAAGACAGAAACGTCCTTTTCCCCTCTGAAAGTGCAGACATAGAGGTTTCCGTACATTTCTGCGGCTTTATCCTACGTCACACTCACGCTGTGTGATGACGGGAGCAAAACGAGTGTCCAATAGGAACTTTGTTTTCCCCAAACTCATGCGCTCCGTCCATTTTGATCGAGCCAAACTTTGCCAAAGAGTGAAGTGAGTCAAGATGGTCGACTCCTCTGACTGTGTGTGTTTATAACGAGGGAAAAAGTCGCTCTAAGTGGAGTTAATTCTCTCACACATGGAAAATGACACATCTTGGTGTGTGGAATTGTGCATCTCTTTCTATTTTTATTTAAAGGTTTATTTCAGTCCAAATGATCAAATCCAAATGTAATTTCCACCCTGGAAATGCAGAAGTGCTGTGGCTCTGGCCGTGGTCCTGACAGGACCTGTTTCCAGGACTGGACCCAGAACCCAGAACCCGTTAGCCGCTAACCCGTTAGCCGCTAAACAGGAAGTGCTCCAGGAGGCTCTTGGGGCTCCTTCACATTAGGATCTTCTCGTCCCTCTGTCTGGACCTGCTGCTCTGAGCCTCGTCATTCTGGACTTAAACTGTTCGTCTGAAGCCGCCACACAGGATCCTGAACTTTTCATTTCTCTGTTTTGTTCCTAAATCAAGATCTGAACATAAATAACGGACCAATCAGACGCCTTCATTCCCCGAGGCCCCTCCCCCTAGCGTTAGCAACAGGTTTGATTGACAGCTCGTTTCGTTGCTAAGTAAGTTCCCTTCCCGCTTTCCCCCGAGTGACGATTTCTGAAATAAAATGACAAAATATCTCAAACAGTCACAATATCTAATGTGACTAGAATCTGAACGAGCAGAATTTAACGAGCAGAAAGTAAAGAGAATTTGGTTAAATTGTGACTCTATTGTTGTTCGTACGGAACAGAACAAACAACATAAATCAGTGACTTAAACTATTTAAAGCTCAAAGTTTCTTCTTCTTGTGCAGAATCAGGTAAATCCAGTGTCCTGCAGGTGCAGAGTATCACATCCATAGTCCGTATATATGATGCATCAGCTCTGCCAGGAGGAGGCGCCACATTTAACCTCCTCACTCATGATTGGCTCTTGTGTTGCTATGATACTCGCGGGAGGATTTCCAAATATGGAGCCTGTAACCGTGGCAACAGGAGCCTCATGTGAGCGACGCTGTGGAGACGTCACACTCACTCAGACTCTCGGATATTCGGGATACAGATGCACTCAGGAGTTTCCGGGTTTTCCAGACTGGATGAAGCAGCTTGTGTTCGTTTGTTCCAGGCTCATCTGGTGGCGGCGTTCGAGCAGAGTCTGGGGAACATGACGATCCGACTGAAGAGCCTCACCCTGACGGCCGAGCAGAAGGTCCACACTAAACACACCCACACAGACTGCTGCTAACTGGAGGCACTGCTCTGTCTGCAGCTCTGTCACTCACTGCTGACTTTAGTTTTGAGTTTTGTTTTAACACAATCTGACCACAAAGAATCCACTCAACATGTTGTGAGCTGAGCTGCTTTAGACCTGGTTTAGTCCTGGTTTAGTCCTGGTTTAGTCCTTTTGTTCTTACAGTTTGTTTTGTATACATTTGTATATATATTTTATGTTTGTATTTATATTTTATATTTATATATATTTTATATTTATATTTTATATTTTGTATATATATTTTATGTTTGTATTTATATTTTATATATTGTGTTTTTGGTGCAGGACTCTGAGCTGACGGAGTTGAGGAAAACCATCGAGTTACTGAAGAAGCAGAACGCCGTGGCTCAGGCGGCGATCAACGGAGTCATCAACACCCAGGACCTGAGCAGCGACAGGAGCAGCGACAGGAGCAGCGACAGGAGCAGTGCCAATGGTGAACGTTTATATGCACTTTTTATATACACTTATGTGGTACTTCTGTTTTTTTTTTTTCACTCATTCATTTCACATTTTACTTTTTTTCGTGTGTTTCTGCGTTCACTGCATCTGTTCAGGCTCCATATATATGAGTGGGCTAAGCTACCCCGTTAGCCGCTAACCCGTTAGCCGCCAACCCGTTAGCTGCTAACCCGTTAGCCGCTAACCCGTTAGCTGCTAACCCGTTAGCCGCCTCGTGCCAAACAGGAAGTGCTCCAGGAGGCGTGGTATCAGTATCAGTGTCAGTGTCAGTGTCAGTATCAGTGTCAGTATCAGAATCAGTGTCAGTATCAGTGTCAGTATCGGTGTCAGTATCGGTGTCAGTATCAGTATCAGTATCGCGGGTCAGTGTCAGTGTCAGTATCAGTATCAGTATCAGTATCAGTGTCAGTGTCAGTATCAGTGTCAGTATCAGAATCAGTGTCAGTATCAGTGTCAGTATCAGTGTCAGTATCAGTATTCAGTGTCAGTATCAGTATCAGTGTCAGTATCAGTGTCAGTATCAGTATCAGTATCGCGGGTCAGTGTCAGTATCAGTGTCAGTATCAGTGTCAGTATCAGTATCAGTGTCAGTGTCAGTATCAGTGTCAGTATCAGTGTCAGCGTCAGTATCAGTGTCGGTATCAGTCTTAGTGTCAGTATCAGTATCAGTGTCAGTGTCAGTATCAGTGTCAGTATCAGTGTCAGTGTCAGTATCAGTGTCAGTATCAGTATCGCGCGTCAGTGTCAGTATCAGTGTCAGTATCAGTATCAGTGTCAGCATCAGTATCAGTGTTAGTGTCAGTATCAATATCAGTGTCAGTATCAGTGTCAGTGTCAGTATCAGTATCGCGGGTCAGTATCAGTGTCGGTATCAGTGTCAGTATCAGTGTTAGTGTCAGTATCAGTATCGCGGGTCAGTGTCAGTATCAGTGTCAGTATCAGTATCGCGGGTCAGTGTCAGTATCAGTGTCAGTATCAGTGTCAGTGTCAGTATCAGTATCAGTATCGCGGGTCAGTATCAGTATCAGTGTCAGTGTCAGTATCAGTATCGCGGGTCAGTATCAGTGTCAGTGTCAGTATCAGTATCGCGGGTCAGTATCAGTGTCAGTGTCAGTATCGGTGTCAGTATCAGTGTCAGTATCAGTATCAGTATCGCGGGTCAGTATCAGTGTCAGTATCAGTGTCAGTATCAGTATCAGTATCAGTGTCAGTGTCAGTGTCAGTATCAGTGTCAGTATCAGTATCAGTGTCAGTATCAGTATCAGTATCAGTGTCAGTGTCAGTGTTCAGTGTCAGTATCAGTATCAGTATCAGTATCAGTATCGCGGGTCATTTCAAACAACTAATGAAATGTCCTTTTGGGTTTTGTAGCTGGTCAAAACGGGAGCCCTCAGTCCCAGAGCAAATCCGAGTCCAGACCTCAGGCCCAGACCAACCCGAGTCCAGGTCCAGGTCCTGGTCCAGGTCCCGGTCCAGGTCCCGGTTCCAGTCCGAGTCCAAACCAGACCTCGACCCCGGACCTGAGGATTCGCCGGCAGCATTCGTCCGACAGCGTGAGCAGCATCACGAGCCACTCGAGCATCGGGTCCAACCTGGAGTCTGACGCCAACGGCCGCAAGAAGAACAAGAAGAACTGGGTAAGAGTACTCGAGTACTTCAGTACTGACACTAAAGTATACAAAGAACTGGGTAAGAGTACTCGAATACTCCAGTACTGTCACTAAAGTATACAAAGAACTGGGTAAGAGTACTCGAGTACTTCAGTACTGCCACTAAAGTATACAAAGAACTGGGTAAGAGTACTCGAGTACTTCAGTACTGCCACTAAAGTATACAAAGAACTGGGTAAGAGTACTCGAATACTCCAGTACTGTCACTAAAGTATACAAAGAACTGGGTAAGAGTACTCGAGTACTTCAGTACTGTCACTAAAGTACATGAGACAAGAACTGGGTAAGAGTACTCGAGTACTTCAGTACTGCCACTAAAGTACATGAGACAAGAACTGGGTAAGAGTACTTCAATACTCCAGTACTGTCACTAAAGTATACAAAGAACTGGGTAAGAGTACTCGAGTACTTCAGTACTGTCACTAAAGTACATGAGACAAGAACTGGGTAAGAGTACTCAAATACTCCAGTACTGTAACTAAAGTACATAATACAAGAACTGGGTAAGAGTACTCGAATACTCCAGGACTGTCACCAAAGTACACGAAACAAGAAAAGGCCCATTTTGCAGGAGAAAAGTAGCAGTAGAAGTACTAAGAAGTGTTGCTATAAAAGAAAGTAGTATCAGTATCAGTATCAGTATCAGTATCAGTATCAGTAGTGACGTCACACCAGAGCGTCATGGAAAGTCTTCTTTCTCTCTTCCCTCTTCTCTCTCCTTCATTCATGTGACTGTGTTTTGTCTCGTCCTGTGCTTCCATTTGCTGTAGGTTTATGAGGTAAGACCAGCGCTGGACTCGCCCACACACTTTAACCCTTTCCTTTCCCTTCCGATTTAACCCTTCTGTTTGTCTCCTGACTCGTGTTTAACCCTTTAGTTTGTCTCCTGACTCATGTTTAACCCTTTAGTTTGTCTTCTAACTTATATTTAACCCTTTAGTTTGTCTTCTAACTCACATTTAACCCTTTAGTTTGTCTCCTGACTCATATTTAACCCTTTAGTTTGTCTCCTGACTAATATTTAACCCTTTAGTTTGTCTCCTGACTCATGTTTAACCCTTTAGTTTGTCTCCTGACTCATATTTAACCCTTTAGTTTGTCTCCTGACTCATGTTTAACCCTTTAGTTTGTCTCCTGACTCATATTTAACCCTTTAGTTTGTCTCCTGACTCATGTTTAACCCTTTACTTTGTCTCCTGACTCATGTTTAACCCGTTAGTTTGTCTTCTAACTCATATTTAACCCTTCAGTTTGTCTTCTAACTCACATTTAACCCTTTATTTTGTCTCCTGACTCATATTTAACCCTTTAGTTTGTCTCCTGACTCATATTTAACCCTTTAATTTGTCTCCTGACTCATGCTTAACCCTTTAGTTTGTCTCCTGACTCATGTTTAACCCTTTACTCACTCCCTGGCCCGTCCTGCACTGGTCTTATGATGGGGGGATGAGTTTGTCACTAAAAAGGACTTTACGTTAGTTTTCCATTTTCCGAACCTTTTGCTCAGACCAAACCAACCTGGAAAACTTCATCTCCTTCATAAGACCTTTCCAAAGCCCTCGCTCCCTCCTTTCTCCTCTGTCTCCGCTGGAATCTCTCCATCCCTCCATCCCTCCTCACTAACCCTTTTAATCACTGTCTGTCCTCTCTCCGGTCTCTCCTCTCCTGTCTCCCTCCATCCTTCCTCTCTTCCCGGTCTAACCTCCCTGTTCTGTCGTTCTTCTCGTTCGCAGTTGCGCAGTTCGTTCAAACATGCGTTCGGGAAAAGGAAGTCTCCGAAGTCGGCCTCGTCTCACTCCGACATCGACGAGACGAGCGACTCCGTCCCGCCCTCCCCCCAGCTGCCCCATTCCGGCCCCGCCCCTTCCGCCCACATGATCCGGAACGCCCTCTCCAGCTCCCTGTGAGTACCTCCGAGTGTGTGTGTGTGTGTGTGTGTGTGTGTGGAGTGTGTGTGTGTGTGTGTGTGTGTATGGACTGTGTGTGTGTATGGAGTGTGTGTGTGTGGAGTGTGTGTGTGTGGAGTGTGTGTGTGTGTGTATGGAGTGTGTGTGTGTGTGTGTGGAGTGTGTGTGTATGGAGTGTGTGTGTATGGAGTGTGTGTGTGTGTGTATGGACTGTGTGTGTGTATGGAGTGTGTGTGTATGGAGTGTGTGTGTGTGTGTGTGTATGGAGTGTGTGTGTGTATGGAGTGTGTGTGTGTGTGTGTGTGTGTGTGTGTGTTTTGAGTGTGTGTGTGTGGATAGTGTGTGTGTGTGTGTGTGTATGGTGTGTGTGTGTGTGTGTATTGAGTGTGTGTGTGTGTATAGAGTGTGTGTGTGTGTATGGAGTGTGTGTGTGTGTATGGAGTGTGTGTGTGTATGGAGTGTGTGTGTGTGTGTGTGTGTGTGTGTGTGTATGGAGTGTGTGTGTGTATGGAGTGTGTGTGTATGGAGTGTGTGTGTGTGTGTATGGAGTGTGTGTGTGTGTGTGTGTGTGGAGTGTGTGTGTGTGTGTGTGTATGGAGTGTGTGTGTGTGTGTGTGTGTGTGTGTGTGTGTGTGTGTGTTTGGAGTGTGTGTGTGTGTGTGTGTGTGTGTGTGTGTATGGAGTGTGTGTGTGTGTGTGTGTGTGTGTGTGTCTGTATGGAGTGTGTGTGTGTATGGAGTGTGTGTGTATGGAGTGTGTGTGTGTGTGTGTATGGTGTGTGTGTGTGAGGTGTAATTCCCGCTCTCCTCAGTCTCTCCGAGTGCCTGGATTCGGAGGCGGAGACAGTGATGCAGTTACGTTCTGAGCTGCGGGAAAAGGAAATGAAGTTGACGGACATTCGTCTGGAGGCTCTAAGCTCCGCCCACCAACTGGACCAGCTCCGGGAGGCCATGACGCGCATGCAGGTCCAGAGTACTACAAATACTACAAATACTACAAATACTACTACAAATACTACAAATACTACTACAAATACTACAAATACTACAAATACTACTACAAATACTACAAATACTACTATAAATACTACTACAAATACTATAAATACTACTGCAAATACTATAAATACTACTGCAAATACTACAAATACTGCAAATATAACTGCAAATACTGCAAATACTACTGCAAATACTACAAATATTACAAATACTACAAATAACATTGCAAATACTACAAATACTACTGCAAATACTACAAATACTGCAAATACTACTGCAAATACTACAAATACTACTGCAAATACTACAAATACTGCAACTATAACTGCAAATACTGCAAATACTACTGCAAATACTACAAATACTGCAAATACTACTGCAAATACTACAAATACCACTGCAAATACTACAAATACTTCTGCAAATACTACAAATACTGCAAATACTACTAATACTCCTATTACTACTACTACTACTGCTGCTATTACTGCTACTCCTACCCCTGGTACTAGTAAATGCTGAATCCATTTTGCCCAAAACAAACCTGTTCTTCTATTTCTTCTCTAAACACTTTCCTGTTTTCAGTTGGAGATCGAGAAGCTGAAAACAGAGAACGACCGTCTGCGTGTGGAGAACCAGAGCAGCCGAGCGGGTTCCCAGGCCTCGGTCTCCTCCTCCCCCCCGGCACAGAGCCTCTCCCTGGGCACGGCCGGAGCAGCAGCAGGGGGTCAGACCATCAACCTGACCACCAGCGAGTCCACCAGCCTGGGTACCAGACCAGCACCTCATATAGTCCTGGTTTAGTCCTGGTTTAGTCCTGGTTTAGACCTGATATAGTCCTGGTTTAGACCTGGTTTAGACCTGATATAGTCCTGGTTTAGACCTGGTTTAGACCTGATATAGTCCTGGTTTAGACCTGGTTTAGACCTTGTTTAGACCTGGTTTAGTCCTGGTTTAGTCCTGGTTTAGACCTGATATAGTCCTGGTTTAGACTTGGTTTAGACCTGGTTTAGACCTGGTTTAGTCCTGGTTTAGACCTGGTTTAGACCTGGTTTAGTCCTGGTTTAGACCTGATATAGTCCTGGTTTAGACCTGGTTTAGACCTGGTTTAGACCTGGTTTAGACCTGGTTTAGTCCTGGTTTAGTCCTGGTTTAGTCCTGGTTCAGTTGCTGGTTTGATTCCCGCTCTCTCTTCAGTCCCTCTTCAAAGTGCTTTACAGAATCAGAAAGACTTTAAACCACAAAAGAAACCGATCACAACATGAAAAATAAACATAAAAAACATTAAAAGAGAAGAGAGAAAAGTGCGGAATAAAAACACCAACGCGTCTATCCATTTATCCACTGGAGGGCGACGTCGGCCCCACTGATCACGGCAGTTAAAAATGTCAAAAGTTTTGTTTTCGCCTGTTACTAAAGAATTACAAACATACACTTTTCAGTCGCAGTTTTGAGTTTGAGCTTTGGTTTATGTTTCAGACATGCTTCTGGACGACACCGGAGAGAGTCTGAGGAAAGAGGGACGTCACGTGAAGATCTACGTCACTTTGGACGACGACTCAAACTGGATGGAGGTCTGAGCGGGCGGAGGACGGTTTTATTACGGATTATGACGAAAACGAAATGTAACTGTAAAACGTAATGTCACAGGACGGGCGAGGGCGCAGCTTCCTCATCGGCTGCATCGGAGTGAGCGGGAAAACCAAATGGGACGTTCTGGACGGGGTCGTCAAGAGACTTTTTAAGGTTTGTACCAGCGTTTGTTAAAGCTCCACTCAGTCACTTTTTAGCCAAGAAGAACAGGGAAATAAAAGCGTGTTTTTGTGTGTTTATTGCACTGAAAACCTGCCTCCACACGGACTCTTCCTGCTACAGTCCTCCTGCTTGTTTCCATGGAAATGTTCCTTTGGCTGAAATATTCCACAGTATTCCATGAAGTGTATCTCTATGGAGAATGTTCCGAAGTATGGCTTTAACTTTCTATGGAATCTGCCTCCAGAAAACCGCACACTGTTGCTTTAAGTCACTGATTCTTAACCCTCGAAGACCTACGACATCGTACACGACTCAGAGGAACATGTTTGTATAACGGCAGAACTTTGTAAGTGTAAAAGACAGAAACGTCCTTTTCCCCTCTGAAAGTGCAGACATAGAGGTTTCCGTACATTTCTGCGGCTTTATCCTACGTCACACTCACGCTGTGTGATGACGGGAGCAAAACGAGTGTCCAATAGGAACTTTGTTTTCCCCAAACTCATGCGCTCCGTCCATTTTGATGGAGCCAAACTTTGCCAAAGAGTGAAGTGAGTCAAGATGGTCGACTCCTCTGACTGTGTGTGTTTATAACGAGGGAAAAAGTCGCTCTAAGTGGAGTTAATTCTCACACATGGAAAATTACTAGTGTTGGGCCGTTATCGGCGTTAATGTGCTGCGATAATGTGAGACTCTTAACGAGCGATATAAAAAATACCGCCGTTAATCTATCATCAAAACTGGGTTTGGAGCTGGGTCCTATAGCCGACTAAGCAAACTGATGACTTTCACCACCATGTTTTAGGGCGGATGTGTACAGAGCCGAACTGCACAGTAGGGGGCGAGAACGAGTTTTCCAACCTCTATGCACCTGTGAATTACCCAAACTAGGCTAACAACCAACCAACCAACCTACCAACCAACCACACCAACCAACCAACCAACCACACCAAGCCTGACATTCTGACATGGACGCAGCCACGAAGCTGCTTGCTTCAAGGAAAATTCATTTTTAAGAAGCTTCCCGATGGCGAAATCGATAAAACTAAGGTTGTGTGTACTTTATGCAATGCAGAATTGGTTTACTGTAGGAGTTCTACCAGTCGCAAACGCAAAGCATCCCTTTGCCAATGCTTCTGATGCCGGTTCAAGCACCGATAAAACACCGGGAAACAGTAGCCGCCAAACTACTTTGTTTGAATGCAACGGAGGCAAGTCTGTCAGCACAGCTTTATCAGAGAAGCTCACTCATCTTCTCGCCCGGTGGATTGCCACTAGCTGCCGACCCATCAGCATGTTTGAGGACGAAGGGCTGGAGCTTGTCCTTCAGGCGGCCACAGGTGACCCATCATATAAACTACCTGCAAGAGGAACTATCGTTTGGAGGATATATGACCAATACACCACAGAGAAAGCAGCAAAGGACCAAAGATGGCAGAGGCCAGGTGTGCTGCACTGACGGGACCAGGACATCCGTAAACAATGACAACTACCTCGGCGTGACTGTGCACCTCATCGATGCTGCTGGGAAGTCTCAAAGACTTAGTCATTACTTAGGTATTTTGCATATTCTGAAGGAGCCATTTTAATCTATATTAATCTAGATTAATTTCAAGATTTCAGTGAGATTAATCTAGATTAAAAAATTAATCTATGCCCACCACTAAAAATTCCACATCTTGGTGTGTGTAATTGTGCATCTCTTTCTATTTTTATTTAAAGGTTTATTTCAGTCCAAATGAACAAATCCAAATGTAATTTCCACCCTGGAAATGCAGAAGTGCTGTGGCTCTGGCCGTGGTCCTGACAGGAGCTGTTTCCAGGACTGGACCAGGAAAGTCATGGAGCCACTGCACTTTTTTGTTTTTAGGGCAATAAGGAGATTTTTAATTTACTTAGACTTGAGATTTGGTATTTTTGTTGCTAAGGCCCTAAATTAAATTAATTTTTTATGTCCAAAAAGTTGTTTCTACATGTTTGCTGTGTGTTTTGTATAAAAGAGTGAATTTTATTTTATTTATTTTTTTCATCTCTATTTCTGGTCCTGTAGCTTTTCTCACAGCCTCATGACACAACTACAGCAGCAGATTGTGAAATAACAGGTTGGACTGAACAAAAGGAGGTAGAACACTTCATTAGGGGTAAAAGGGGCAGTTTTAAAAGCAACATTAAGAACAAAATTCAGGCGAAGAGAAATGTACTAAAACTGCCCTCAGGTCTTCAGGGGTTAAACACAGGGTCGCAGCGAAGTCACTGAAGTCTTCATAAAGTTTCAGTTTTAGTAGCAGTAGTGTATCTGACTCTTCTCTCAGTGACGTCAGTCACGTAGACCCGGTTCTTTGGTGTGTTTCAGGAGTACATCAGTCACGTAGACCCGGTTCTTTGGTGTGTTTCAGGAGTACATCAGTCACGTAGACCCGGTTCTTTGTGTGTTTCAGGAGTACATCAGTCACGTAGACCCGGTTCTTTGGTGTGTTTCAGGAGTACATCAGTCACGTAGACCCGGTTCTTTGTGTGTTTCAGGAGTACATCAGTCACGTAGACCCGGTTCTTTGGTGTGTTTCAGGAGTACATCAGTCACGTAGACCCGGTTCTTTGTGTGTTTCAGGAGTACATCAGTCACGTAGACCCGGTTCTTTGTGTGTTTCAGGAGTACATCAGTCACGTAGACCCGGTTCTTTGTGTGTTTCAGGAGTACATCAGTCACGTAGACCCGGTTCTTTGTGTGTTTCAGGAGTACATCAGTCACGTTGACCCGGTTCTTTGTGTGTTTCAGGAGTACATCAGTCACGTAGACCCGGTCTGTCAGCTGGGTCTGGGCTCGGACAGTGTTGGGTGGTACCGTGTGGGAGACATTCAGAGACTCGGCTCCGGTTCAGACTCGGCTCCTCCAGAACTGCTGCCCTGTGGATACCTGGTGGGAGAGAACAATACATCGTTATCGCGCTCAGGGTCTGGTACTACTGGACCTCTACTATACTATTAATACTGCTACTGCTGCTACGACTGCTACTACTACTGCTGCCAATATGCTGCTACTTACTGCTACTTGCTGCTGCTGCTGATGCTGCACTCCTTATGCTGCTGCTGCTGCTGCTATTAGCTGCTACTGCTGCTGCCACTGCTACTACTGCTATACTAATAATAATATATACTGAATGGCAACAACAATGTTACTGTAATAATATTGTTATTAAGTATTGAACCAACAATGTATCCTTATGATATTAATATTAAGTTAACAACAACAACATGACAACAACAACAATGCTAACAATAATTAATAATGAATATGTAATAATGTGCTACCAATGTTATGGTTATGACAACAATATTACATATTAACGGCTCTTAATATTAATAACATATTAACAATATTGCAATAATGACAATGATAATATTAATAACAACAACAATAATCAATATTAATAACAATAATGATTATTATAATATTACAACAATAGCTCAACAATAACATACAACAACAATAATAATACTCAATAATAACAATGACTAACGAGCAATGTAACAATGATAACCAATGACAATACTAATACACAACAATAACAACAATGTATATGTAACCAGCACAACAACTGGTTAATGATAATGCTCAATTAATAACAATGACAATAATATCAACAATAATAATAACAATGAATAATGACAAGCCAAACAACCAGCAACAGCAACAGTATATAATGTGCAACATATATGACTCCTTAACAACTAAGCAACAATGACAATATAAACAATGATATGTAACTAACAGCTCATGATAACAATAGCAACAATGACAACAACCTGTAACAAATGGTATACAACAACAAACCGAGTACAATAATAACAACAATAATATATGACAACAACATAGACAACAACTGATATATGCTGTAACCAGCAATATATCATAACATATACAATATACCAACAACCAGATATGAATAACATACAACCCAATAATATTACGAAACAATAATGACATAACTTCGGCATAACAACAAACAACAACAACAACAAATATTGGTACAATAACCGCATTAATATGTGTAATAACATGCCAACAATATTATGAGCAATCATTATTGACAACAACTAGCAACCAGCAACTCTTTCTTGTTAACAACAAACAGTACTCATATTATCATATTATGTGTTATTACAACATAACTGCTCAACCTAATAACCAATGACCAGTAACTAACTGATACTGACAATATTAATAATAATGTTGGTTGCTCTTGGTTGTGTAATGTAATGTAACCAATAATACTAACACACAATACAATAACAATGATATGCTTCTGTCATACTATTATATACAATATATGACATATAACAATGACAAACTCACTCTATAGCAGTATTAATAATAATATAATATACAACAATAATAACCAATTCAGTATAATAATCTATCATAATATAACAATATATTAACCAACTAATAATATAGCTCAACAACCATAACAACGGTACAACCAATGACAACATGATATAGTGACCAACAATGACTAACAAATAACAACCGACAATAATGGTGTGGTAACAATAATAACAATATGTAACCGATATTAACTCAATGAATAACAACAACCAAGTAACAATATGACAACCAATTATGACAATGTATATAATACATTATGAGCGAATATTGGCAACCAACTGTGACAATAACAATAATGAGCTAATAATAACAATAATAATGACAATAACAATAGCTGTAATATATAACAATGACAATGACAACAATGGCTCAACAACCAACTAACGAACAATGACAACAATAACAATATGAAATGTATTGACAATAATAGCCAACCAACTGCAATGACAACAACAAAATAATATAACAACAACTAAGCTCATGAGCAACAAGCAATACAACAATAACAACAACAATAACAATAACAACAATATTAAGCAACTAACAAACAACAAGCAACTCAACAACTGACAGCTCTTGTATGTAACAGCATACATGACAAGCCTTATTGTGTGGAAACAATGATACAATGTAACAACTGTAGCAAACTGAATAATATGCTTCTGCAACAACAGCAACTGTAGCAATATAACAATATGAACAATAAACAACAACACAACAACGTGCTGCATATTGCATGGCCTGAACAACTGCTGCAATACTATATAACTGCTAAACTGCTGCCTACTGCTGCAACAACTACTACTACTGCTACTACTGCTACTACTGCTACTACTGCTACTACTGCCACTGCCACTGCTGCTGCTGCTGCTGCTGCTGCTCCTACTCCTTCTCCTCCTCCTCCTCCTGTTCATTTGTAAAAGTGTATTTTCCTTCACTTCCTGGTGTCTCAGGCGTGTCCTGTGGCAGTGTCGACTCTCTGGTGTTCGACTCTCTGACCCCGAAGCCGATGGTTCTGCGGTTCGTGTCCCTGCTGAAGGAGCACAGACGGATCATCCTGTCGGGACCCAGCGGCACCGGGAAGACCCACCTGGCCAATCAGCTCGCCCGATTCATGGTGTTACTACGGCAACGACCTCTGACCCCCGGCGCCATCGTCACCTTCAACGTCGACCACAAATCCGGAAAGGTACAGGCCTAAACCGGGACTAAACCGGGACTAAACCGGGACTAAACCAGGATTAAAGCAGGATTAAACCAGGACTAAACCGGGACTAAACCGGGACTAAACTGGGACTAAACCAGGACAAAAGCAAGACTAAACCGGGACTAAACCGGGACTAAACCAGGACTAAACCAGGACTAAACCAGGATTAAAGCAGGATTAAACCAGGACTAAACCGGGACTAAAGCAGGACTAAAGTGGGACTAAACCAGGACTAAATTGGGACTAATCGAGGACTAAAACAGGACTAAATCAGGACTAAACCAGGACTAAACCGGGACTAAAGCTGGACTAAACCGGGACTAAAGCTGGACTAAACCAGGACTAAACCAGGACTAAACCGGGACTAAAGCTGGACTAAACCGGGACTAAAGATGGACTAAACCGGGACTAAAGCTGGACTAAACCAGGACTAAACCGGGGCTAAAGCTGGACTAAACCGGGACTAAAGCTGGACTAAACCAGGACTAAACCGGGACTAAACCGGGACTAAAGCTGGACTAAACCAGGACTAAACCGGGACTAAAGCGGGACTAAACCAGGACTAAACCGGGACTAAAGCTGGACTAAACCAGGACTAAACCGGGACTAAACCAGGACTAAACCAGGACTAAACCGGGACTAAAGCTGGACTAAACCAGGACTAAACCGGGACTAAAGCGGGACTAAAGCTGGACTACAACAGGACTAAACCAGGACTAAATCGGGACTAAACCAGGGTTAAAGTGGGACTAAAGCTGGACTAAACCAGGACTAAACCAGGACTAAACCAAGATTAAAGCAGGATTAAACCAGGACTAAACCGGGACTAAAGCAGGACTAAAGTGGGACTAAACCGGGACTAAACCAGGACTAAAGCGGGACTAAACCAGGACTAAAGTGGGACTAATCGAGGACTAAAACAGGACTAAATCAGGACTAAAGCAGGACTAAACCAGGACTAATCTAGGATCAAACCAGGACTAAACCAGAACTAAATCAGGACTGAACCAGGACCTGACTAAACTAGGGCCAAACCAGGTCTAACCTAAGTCCAAACTTTGTCTAAACCCCGTTCTCCCCATGGTCTAAACCCCGGTCTCACCCCGGTCTCACCCCGGTCTCACCCCGGTCTCACCCCGGTCTAACCCCGGTCTAACCCCGGTCTCACCCTGGTCTCACCCCGGTCTAATCCCGGTCTCACCCTGGTCTCACCCGGTCTAACCCCGGTCTAACCCCGGTCTCACCCCGGTCTCACCCTGGTCTCACCCGGTCTAACCCCGGTCTAAACCCCGGTCTAACCCCAGTCTAAACCCCGGTCTGGGTGCAGGAGCTGCGTCAGTACCTGTCCGGTCTGGCTGAGCAGTGCAATGTCTCGGGGACAGACTGCCCCCTGGTGGTGATCCTGGACAACCTGCACCATGTCAGCTCTTTGGGCGAGATCTTCAACGGCTTGTTCAGCGGCAGCTCCCAGCACAGGTCTGGACCTTTCCTTTTTCTTTATTTACACGTTTATTGAATTCTTTCTTTTGTGGTGTCACCTTCACACCCGGAGCGCGTTCAGAAGGTTTATGTGGTCCTGGAGGGGCCACAGATCCTCACTCATTCACTGAAATAAACTTTAGCCGGTTCTCTTATAGCCGTGTTCACTCATCGTTTTCTCAGTTGTATTTCAGTTGATTAAGTCTGTAAAAGACTCGATTTTACTGACAGTAGCTGAGATTGAAAGAGAAAAGAACGCAGAAAGAAAAGAAAGAGATAGAAAAGGCACAATTACAACAACAAACACTGAGATGCAGATTCACATGCGACGAGTTTTATCACCGGACGTCTGCGTTTGGTGAAATATAGCAGGTCATTTACAGCGGAATTTTAACTAATAACAGACATGGCGCAGTCGGACGGGATTAAAGTGTAACTCCGGCCCGTTTGAAGCGAAAGTCCGTTTCTAGAGGAGGTGGAATTCTGTCAGAAGCCAAAAAACGGCACAGATCAGTGTTTCCTCGGTGGAGATCTCACTGTGGCAGTGAGTCTGTCAAGGCAACAAACTAGTGTAGTGATGGGGGCAAGTTCTGAACTAGTGTAGTGATGGGGCAAGTTCTGAACTAGTGCAGTGATGGGGGCAAGTTCTGAACTAGTGTAGTGATGGGGGCAAGTTCTGAACTAGTGTAGTGATGGGGCAAGTTCTGAACTAGTGCAGTGATGGGGGCAAGTTCTGAACTAGTGTAGAGATGGGGGCAAGTTCTGAACTAGTGCAGTGATGGGGGCAAGTTCTGAACTAGTGTAGTGATGGGGCAAGTTCTGAACTAGTGTAGTGATGGGGGCAAGTTCTGAACTAGTGTAGTGATGGGGGCAAGTTCTGAACTAGTGTAGTGATGGGGGCAAGTTCTGAACTAGTGTAGTGATGGGGCAAGTTCTGAACTGGTGTAGTGATGGGGGCAAGTTCTTCACTTCCACGTAAAACGCCAATTTGCTTCACACTGAAGAAGTTTAACACCACTTTAACCCATCTGACAACAGCCACGAGTCTAACAAACCAAACGCTCTGGTTCACTCATTAGTGTCTGGAAACGTTAGAAAACATCTTTAGAAGCTCCTCACACTTCCCTCTGCTGATTTCCCACTGCACAGGCCAAAGCCCAAAAGACTCGATTGTCGACTCCAGCTGCGGCGAGAAGCAGCAAGTGAGAATCAGAATCAGAATCAGAATCAGAAAGGTTTTATTGCCACATGAGTGAACAGGTTCACAACATCAGGAAATTGCTGCGGTACTTGGAGCGAAATATAGACAAACACTAAACATGCAACAAATAAAACAGAATAAAGTAATAATAATAATAATAATAATACATTTTATTTATAATGCACTTTACATTTGACACCAAATCTCAAAGTGCTACAGTGCAAAAGACTTTAAAAACAGAAGACAATTAAAAATCAATTTAAAAGAAATAAAACAATAGCAGGTATTAGCTGTAGGCCAGGGTAAAAGGAGGTCTTTAGTCCTCTTTTAAAAGCATCCACCGTCTGTGGGCTCCACCAAGTAAAGTAGAAAACAATAAACTATAATATAACAAAAATTTACAGAATTTAATTTAAGAATGTGAAAATATAACAGTGCAGGTAATGATCAGTGCAAACAGACAGGGTCATGTGACTGAAACAGGGCGGGGGAGTGTTCGACTACTGACGGTGAAGAAGAGGAGAAACTGAAAGTTTTTGAAAGAAAATGGTTCAGGAAAGTATTTATAATTCACTGGTAAATAAACGGGATTAGAAACGACTTCGGCGATCGAGTCTTTTGGGCTTTGGTGCAGTGGGAAATCAGCAGAGGGAAGTGTGAGCTGATTCTAAAGATGTTTTCTAACGTTTCCAGACACTAATGAGTGAACCAGAGCGTTTGGTTTGTTAGACTCGTGGCTGTTGTCAGATGGGTTAAAGTGGAGTTAAGCTTCTTCAGTCTGAAGCAAATTGGCGTTTTACGTGGAAGTGAAGAACTTGCCCCCATCACTACACTAGTTCAGAACTTGCCCCCATCACTACACTAGTTCAGAACTTGCCCCATCACTACACTAGTTCAGAACTTGCCCCATCACTACACTAGTTCAGAACTTGCCCCATCACTACACTAGTTCAGAACTTGCCCCATCACTACACTAGTTCAGAACTTGCCCCATCACTACACTAGTTCAGAACTTGCCCCATCACTACACTAGTTCAGAACTTGCCCCCATCACTACACTAGTTCAGAACTTGCCCCATCACTACACTAGTTCAGAACTTGCCCCCCATCTCTACCCTAGTTCAGAACTTGCCCCATCACTACACTAGTTCAGAACTTGCCCCCATCTCTACACTAGTTCAGAACTTGCCCCATCACTACACTAGTTCAGAACTTGCCCCATCACTACACTAGTTCAGAACTTGCCCCATCACTACACTAGTTCAGAACTTGCCCCCATCACTACACTAGTTCAGAACTTGCCCCATCACTGCACTAGTTCAGAACTTGCCCCCATCACTACACTAGTTCAGAACTTGCCCCCATCACTACACTAGTTCAGAACTTGCCCCCATCACTGCACTAGTTCAGAACTTGCCCCCATCACTACACTAGTTCAGAACTTGCCCCCATCACTACACTAGTTCAGAACTTGCCCCCATCACTACACTAGTTCAGAACTTGCCCCCATCACTACACTAGTTCAGAACTTGCCCCATCACTACACTAGTTCAGAACTTGCCCCCATCACTGCACTAGTTCAGAACTTGCCCCCATCACTACACTAGTTCAGAACTTGCCCCCATCACTACACTAGTTCAGAACTTGCCCCCATCACTGCACTAGTTTGTTGCCTTCACAGACTCACACACAGTCAGATCTCCGTCGAGGAAACACTGATCTGTGCCGTTTTTTGGCTCCTGACAGAATTCCACCTCTAGAAATGGACTTTAGCTTCAGACGGGCCGGAGTTCCACATTAAGATCTCAGGCATCCTCCACAATTATTACAAAGTTCTGTCTGTTTTCATCTGTTCTGCTTCGCACTGATTATTCTGACACGTACGGTTCAAAAATGTCACTTTTCAACAGCAAAAAAAATCAGAATTAATGCATTGTTAACGTGCTGTTTTGAACACATTTCTGTTTCAGTCCGTACATCATTGGGACCATGAGCCAGGCCACGTCCTCCGCTCCAAACCTGCAGCTCCACCACAACTTCAGGTACAGCTCCGTCCCTCAAACAGCCCGAGTGTCTGTGTGTGGAGGGTTTGCACGTTCTGCCTGTGTTCTCTTTGGTCTCCTCCATCAGCCTAAAAGAGATGATCCTCACGTCAGATTCAGAACATTAAAAAATTACCCTTAGAGAGTCGAGTTTATTCCAGTTACTGTATTTTTCAGACTTTTTTCATGGTTTGGGTGTTTCCTGCGACTTATCCTCAGGTGCGACTTATACATGAAATATTTCAGTTCATCTAAACGTAAATGTAACGTGGGCGAGGTCCAAACCCGAGGCACCGACTGAATATATTGAAGTCCTTTATGCATCGAAGGAGCCGACGCGTTTCCACAGCGAGATATAATTTCACATGTTGGTGATTTTCACACTGAGCCACAGGGGGCGCTCTCTGTACCAGCATCTGCTCCGCCTCAGGCTCCTCCTCCTGCTCCACTGTCACTTCTGTCACCACCTGCAGCACCTCACTCCTGTTTTCTGACTTAAATCCACATGGAGACGTTTTTAGTCCAGTGAATCTGGTCCTTTAGTCGACAGAAGCTTCTGTTTTTTCACTGTCTGCAAATGAGCCACGAGGCTTTGAGTTTAGTTTGTGTCAAACTTAAACCAATGAGCACAAACACATTATTACTTACGGTAAACACTGAGCGAGAACCGGAAACGTGTGAAGAGCGGAGGAAGAGAGGAACAATCGAGCAGCAGAAAGAAAGTTTGGAGTGAGAGAAACTTGTGTTTGATGGAGAAAAGTGGAGGAAACTGAACTGAAATGAAGAAAACAAAAGCTCATCGCGGCTAAAAGCTGAATTTATCTGGAGCTGGTGGAGTTACTCAAAAGTGACACTGAGGATGAAGAATTCAGTGGGTTTAGTGATGTGGAGCGAGATGCAGAGTTCAGTAAACTTATTCTGTTGTTTCTGCTCTAGTTTTGTGAAGAACTGTTCAGATGTGACGTGAACAAACCCGACACATGTTCAGCCTGTTCTTCTGCTCTGCTGGTGTTTCTGTAACTCGACTTTAAGAGGAAATGTCTGTTCTTGGTCTGATTTTATAAAAATAAATTTCCCCCAAAAAGACTTATACTCCAGAGCGACTTATCGTCCGAAAAACACGGTACATTCTGTCGTGAGTTAAAAGCACCGGCTCCGGTTTGTGGAGCTGATTCCAAACAAATAACGTGAAGGTTCAACGTTTGTGGATCGGCTAAACTTTATCCGATCCAATATTATTTGTTCCCAAAGTGCTTCACACAGCAGAGCAAAACATTTAACTCGGAAAACTCTGCAGAATTATGTTCCAAACAAAAGGAAGTACCGTATTTTTTTCTGAATATAAGTCGCACCAGCCAAAAACTGCACAATGAAGAAGAAGAAAACATGTATAAATCGCACTTTTGGGGGGAAATGTATTTTATAAAATCAGAGACAAAGAACCAACTCTTCATCTTGAAAGGCGAGTTATCGAAGTTATAGTGATAAAAACAACAGAATAGAGAAGAATCCGTGTATCGTTCGTTTGTTTGTTTTTCAATATAAAACCAAAAATAAGAAAACGAAAAACAACTCTTTCCTGTGTTATTTGTCTCTAAAACCAAAATGAAAAAACAGATAACGATTTGTTTTGTTTTTTTCATTTTTTATTCATATGTTTGATTTTTATATCTGATCTGTGGGCTGTCAGTGTGAAAAATGGCATATATAAGTCGCAGGAGCCACCCAAACCCTGAAAAAGTGCGCCTTATAGTCCGAGAAATACGGTAATAGACTCAGTAGATGAAAGAATAATCGGGTTGGGCCAATATCCACATCGTACGAACCTCACGTACGATATTTAGGCAAAAACAAAACTGTGAATCTGCCACTTTTTCCTCTAAAAACGCTTCACAGACTTAATCCAAAGAATGAAGATGTAAAAGTGCTTAGAACAGTTATTTCTTCATGTCGTCTGCACTGAAACGGAGCAAAGGATCATGGTCTATGTAGTTCCCCCTGTTTTTTTTTTTAGCTATTTCTGCATCAGAACTGTTCATTTAAGCAAAGACACTTGGGATTCGATATATTGTGATGCTCCATGATGTTATTGTGAGACCTTTGATGTTACTATGTCACCAGATTTATGTTACTGTTACATCCCTAAAGAAGAAGAATGAAATCAATGACCAAACATAATAAAATGAATAAATTGTGCATATTTGAACAGTCCTGCTACATAATAATAATGTTGAGTTTGTCTTGAGCTGAAAATGAACCACAATATTTAAAAACTATAATATATAAGATAAAATAAATGGTAAATAATAATAAATACCATATTTTTCGGACAATAAGTTTCTTCAGGGTTTGGGTGGTTCCTGCGACTTATATATTATGTTTTTCACACTGAGCCCATAGACCATATATATTAATCCTATATATGAATCAAAAATGAAAAAACAAATCGTTATCCGTTTTTTCATTTTGGTTTTAGAGACAAATAATAAAGGAAAGAGTAATTTTTTTGTTTTCTTATTTTTGGTTCTATATTGAAAAACGAACAAACTAATGACACACGGATTCTTCTCTATTGGGTTGTTTTTATTCCTATAACTTCTACAATTTGCCTTTTCAGATGAAATGTTGGTTCTCGGTCTCTGATTTGATAAAATAAACTTGTATATACTTATACTCCAGTGCGACTTATAGTCTGAAAAATATGGTGATCTAACTGAGCTCTTCTGTCTTTCTGATGCCGGGTTCTTCAGGTGGGTGCTGTGTGCCAACCACACTGAGCCGGTGAAGGGTTTTCTGGGCAGGTTTCTCCGGAGGAAGCTCCTGGAGACTGAGATCCAGAGCCGGACCCGAGACCCAGACCTGGTCCGGATCGTGGACTGGATCCCTCGGGTCTGGCACCACCTCAACCGCTTCCTGGAGACGCACAGCTCCTCCGACGTCACCATCGGTACGAACGCACCAGGGCCACGGGTTCTGCAGAGCTCTGCCTGCATTTCCACTGATTTAACCCGCGAAGACACGACTCAGAGGAACATGTTTCTATAACCGCAGAACTTTGTAACGGTAAAAGACAGAAACGTCCTTTTCCCCTCTGAAAGTGCAGACATAGAGGTTTCCGTACATTTCTGCGGCTTTATCCTACGTCACACTCACGCTGTGTGATGACGTGAGCAAAACGAGTGTCCAATAGGAACTTTGTTTTCCCCAAACTCATGCGCGCCGTCCATTTTGATCGAGCCAAACTTTGCCAAAGAGTGAAGTGAGTCAAGATGGTCGACTCCTCTGACTGTGTGTGTTTATAACGAGGGAAAAAGTCGCTCTAAGTGGAGTTAATTCTCACACACATGGAAAATGACACATCTTGGTGTGTGTAATTGTGCATCTCTTTCTATTTTTATTTAAAGGTTTATTTCAGTCCAAATGAACAAATCCAAATGTAATTTCCACCCTGGAAATGCAGAAGTGCTGTGGCTCTGGCCGTGGTCCTGACAGGAGCTGTTTCCAGGACTGGACCAGGAAAGTCACGGAGCCACTGCACTTTTTTTGTTTTTAGGGCAATAAGGACACTTTGCACACTTTATCCTAAGTGATCTAAACTGTGGAGCGAGTGTAGAACTGTTATTGGGAGTTGTTGTTAGCGCTGTTTTTTTTTTATTCTTCTAAACAAACCTTTGATTACGAACACAATGCCGTTCATACATTATACAATTTTTTTTTAAAACTTGCAAAATTGCACCAAAAAAATCTGTGAAACCGCCAGGCTGAACCGCGACATAGTGACGGACGACTGTGAACCAGAGAAAATAAAATATCCAAACTAAAATAGTTTTTTGATTTGTGTGATTTGAAATAAACTTTAAATTCAGTATTGGAAATAGAGGTCGAAATCAGTTTTTTTGTTTGACACTAAAACAGAATAATGAGATAACAAAATGTTTTCCCATTTTATTGATTTTCTTTCTTTGTTTTTCGAAATACAAAAGAGTCATCCATGAATGTTGCACTTTGGTGGATAAGATCTGGTGTTTTTACGGTTCTAAAAGCGTTCTGAAATGTGTACGTGTGTTCTGTCCCTGCAGGCCCCCGTCTGTTCCTGTCCTGCCCCATGGACGTGGAGGGATCCCGGGTTTGGTTCACCGACCTCTGGAACTATTCCATCATCCCGTACATGTTAGAGGCCGTACGAGAGGGACTGCAGGTGAGACAGACCTGGGCGAGACCTGGTTTAGTCCTGGGGTAGTCCTGGTTTAGAACTTTGTTAGACCTGGTTTAGACCTGGTTTAGTCCTGGTTTAGTCCTGGGGTAGTCCTGGTTTAGAACTTTGTTAGACCTGGTTTAGACCTGGTTTAGTCCTGGGGTAGACCTTTGTTAGACCTGTTTTAGACCTGGTTTAGACCTGGTTTAGACCTTTGTTAGACCTGGTTTAGACCTTTGTTAGACCTGGTTTAGACCTGGTTTAGTCCTGTTTTAGACTTGGTTTAGTCCAGGTTAAAACCTGGTTTAGGCCTAGTTTAGACCTGGTTTAGTCCTTGTTTTAGTCCTGGTTTAGCCCTAGTTTAGTCCTGGTTTAGTCCTGGTTTAGCCCTGGTTTAGTCCTGGTTTAGTCCTTGTTTTAGTCCTGGTTTAGTCCTGGTTTAGACCTGGCTTAGACCTGGTTTAGTCCTGGTTTAGACCTAGCTTAGACCTGGCTTAGACCTGGTTTAGTCCTGGTTTAGTCCTTGTCCGGCCCGGTCCCGGTCCTGGTCCGGTCCTGGTCCTGGTCCGGTCCTGGTCCAGTCCCGGTCCTGGTCCTTGCCCCTGACCCTCCCCTCCTCAGCTGTACGGGCGGCGGGCGGTGTGGGAGGACCCGTGTGCCTGGGTGCTGGACTCGTACCCGTGGGCGTCGGCTCCGGTGGACTGGCCTCCTCTGCTGCAGCTCAGGCCGGAGGACGTGGGGTTCGACGGGTACAGCGCCCCCCGGGAGAGCGGCCACAAGGAGGCGCCACAGAGCGACAGCGACCCCGACCCCCTGGTGAGACGCCATGATGCTAACGCTGACTGGAGGCGAACTGCGGGAAGTCGCCTCATCAAACACAAACCTGCACAAAAACTATGTCCACGTTTGTGCTGCAGAAAGTTCAGTTTGTGTGATTCTGGTTCTTCAGATATTCACAGTTTTATTTTGGTCGATGACGTCGTCCAGAACCTCAGAATGTGAAACAGCCTCAAAACAGGAAGAAAATGATAGAAAACGTTTGTATTTGGTTTGTATTTCCACAGCCTCAGGTCGTTTCTCTTCACTAGTTTTGTGGAGTTTGTCTCCGTCAGCTGAGCAGAAATGACGTCCTGTAATTACCACAGAAATAATAATGAAGAATTTTAGAAATAAACTCACACAAATGAAACTGTCACAGCACAAAACAGCACAAACCAAATACAAACGTTTTCTGTCATTTTCTTCTGTTTTGAGGCTGTTTCACATTCTGAGGTTCTGGACGACGTCATCGACCAAAATAAAACTGTGAATATCTGAAGAACCAGAATCACACAAACTGAACTTTCTGCAGCACAAACGACTGACTCCATTTTGGGCGTTTTCGAGCATTTTTCTTCTTCCTGTGGGTCTGACCCCAGTTTGACCTGGAAAAGAATCGTTCATTTCTCCAAAACTGAAGAAGCACAAATGAAACTTTTTGCAGCACAAACGACTGACACAGTTTTTGTGCAGGTTTGAGTTCGATGAGGCGACTTCAGGCTCTGTCTCAGGCTCTGCTGATTCTCTCATTTTGATGCAGTTGTTCATCACTGGGGTTCTTTTATTTCTACGGATAAAACAATAACCAAAATATGTCAATATCGTCTCGTCAAAGGTCTCACAATAACATCGTGACCATCACAATATATCGAATCCCAAGTCTCTTTGCTTAAACAGTTCTGATGCAGAAAGAGCTAAAAAACAGAGGGAACTACATAGACCATGATCCTTTGCTCCGTTTCAGTGCAGTTACATCTTCATTCTGTGGATTAAGTCTGTGAAGCATTTTTAGAGGAAAAAGTCGCAGATTCACAGTTTAATATTGGAATAATTATCGTACAGTGAGATGTTTATGGTGAAAATATTGTACAGAGAGATTTGGACGTTCCGTCCCTAATGACCAAATGACATCATCAGGACACTGGTTCAGTCCTGGTTCAGTCCTGGTTTAGTCCTGGTTTAGTCCTGGTTCAGTCCTGGTTCAGTCCTGGTTTAGTCCTGGTTTAGTCCTGGTTTAGTCCTGGTTCAGTCCTGGTTTAGTCCTGGTTTAGTCCTGGTTCAGTCCTGGTTTAGTCCTGGTTCAGTCTTGATTTAGTCCTGGTTCAGTCCTGGTTCAGTCCTGGTTTAGTCCTGGTTCAGTCCTGGTTTAGTCCTGGTTTAGTCCTGGTTCAGTCCTGGTTCAGTCCTGGTTTAGTCCTGGTTTAGTCCTGGTTCAGTCCTGGTTTCTTCCTGGTTTAGTCCTGGTTTAGTCCTGGTTTAGTCCTGGTTCAGTCCTGGTTTAGTCCTGGTTTAGTCCTGGTTCAGTCCTGGTTTAGTCCTGGTTTAGTCCTGGTTCAGTCTTGGTTTAGTCCTGGTTTAGTCCTGGTTCAGTCCTGGTTCAGTCCTGGTTTAGTCCTGGTTTAGTCCTGGTTTAGTCCTGGTTCAGTCCTGGTTCAGTCCTGGTTTAGTCCTGGTTCAGTCCTAGTTTAGTCCTGGTTTAGTCCTGGTTCAGTCCTGGTTTAGTCCTGGTTTAGTCCTGGTTCAGTCCTGGTTTAGTCCTGGTTTAGTCCTGGTTTAGTCCTGGTTTAGTCCTGGTTCAGTCCTGGTTTAGTCCTGGTTTAGTCCTGGTTTAGTCCTGGTTCAGTCCTGGTTCAGTCCTGGTTTAGTCCTGGTTTAGTCCTGGTTTAGTCCTGGTTCAGTCCTGGTTTAGTCCTGGTTCAGTCCTGGTTTAGTCCTGGTTTAGTCCTGGTTCAGTCCTGGTTTAGTCCTGGTTCAGTCCTGGTTTAGTCCTGGTTCAGTCCTGGTTCAGTCCTGGTTTAGTCCTGGTTCAGTCCTGGTTTAGTCCTGGTTTAGTCCTGGTTTAGTCCTGGTTTAGTCCTGGTTTAGTCCTGGTTTAGTCCTGGTTCAGTCCTGGTTCAGTCCTGGTTCAGTCCTGGTTTAGTCCTGGTTCAGTCCTGGTTTAGTCCTGGTTTAGTCCTGGTTTAGTCCTGGTTTAGTCCTGGTTTAGTCCTGGTTCAGTCCTGGTTTAGTCCTGGTTCAGTCCTGGTTCAGTCCTGGTTTAGTCCTGGTTTAGTCCTGGTTTAGTCCTGGTTCAGTCCTGGTTTAGTTCTCTTTCCAGAACAGTTCCTCTTTATCGTTCTGTTTTCAGATGAACATGCTGCTGCGTCTGAAAGAAGCCGCCACCTCCTCCAGTCCACAGAGCTACGACAGCGACAGCACCGGTCACCATGACGACCTGCTCGACCAGTCCCTGGAGTCCACACTGTAAAACCCACCAATCCCGGCAGCCCGAAATTTAAACCGGCCAATCACGACGCCCGCCCTGACAAAGTGTTCGACCGATCGCTGGAGTCAGAGAAGTCCGCCCGGCAACACCAGCCGACGACAGTTACCCCGACGACCTCCTCGACCAATCACTGGAGTCCACACTTTAAAATCGACCAATCCCAGCTGTCCAAAATTTAAACGGACCAATCAGAGCTCTCGGGCCTGTAACATGAGCAGATCACACGCAGGATCTGTCTTGTCTCGATCCATGAGGTCTGTTTTTGTTTTTTTCTTACCGTGGTTACAGAAAAAACCTCCCTCTCCCCTGACGCCCCCCCCCCCACTTCCGGTGACAAATTTGGCGTCGTGAGATGTGACTGGGGTGAAGAGCGGGGAGAGACTTTCAGCAGACGCGACGCTGAGTCCGTTTATGTCCATGTGGAGGAGCAGCGTCTCCACTCCGAGCTCCCTCCATCTCCCAGCTTCACGGTCGAAGCTAAAACGAATTTAAAAACGTGACATTGCGTGGTCCACCGTGGCTTTTTTCTGGATAAGATCTGGTCTAGAACCGGACTTTGGACTTCGTGGTCCTGATCTAGTCCTGGTTTAGATCCTCATTCTTCACTGGAGCATGGACGGGACCACTTTGGTCCAACCGTAGTCCTGGTTTAGTTCTGAATTCTTCACCCAGCGTGATTCGGAAACTGTATTTTTGGGATTTTTTAAAACGGAAAACTGATCAACAATGAAGACAGCACATTGGCGCAAAGCAAGAAGGTTTGGGGTTCGATTCCCGGAGCGCGTGAGCTTTTCTGTATGGAGTTTGCATGTTCTTCCTGTGTCTGGATGCCTCTGGGTTCCTCCTCAACCTGCGAAACATGCACCATAATCCTCCAGCTCGGACCCAGGCTGGGATCTGGGTTGGGACGTCTTGAATAACGGGTCAAATGCAGAGGACAGATTTCCTTTAAAAGTTTACCTTAACCGATGGTCCTATTTTTCTGGTTTTCGTCGAGGATTCTTCACTTGAAACAGACTTTGAAGCAGGTTTCGCCGGTCCTTCTGTAGCCCCGGCTCAGACCCGGGCTCGTCGTGACCCCAGCGTACAAATGTTGAACTGTTTTAGATGTTTTTTAAAAGAATAATATTAGACTAAAGTAATTTAAGCTCAGAGTTGCGGGTGCGGGCGCCCTCTTTGGATACAACTGCTGTTATAGTTTCACCGCTGTGGCCCTGGAGTCTTTTAGCCCAATGATTTTTACGAAGCACATATCGAACACCATCACATCAGATTTCTATAAACTCCATGAACCAGCCATCGACCTGACACCAGCCGCCATCTCCACACTGCCCCCTGGGGTCAAACGAGCGTATTACTCACACGTTAAACGCACAGTCTGCTGTTTGAAGGGCCCGGGTTACGCTGTTTTCGGTTCTAACGTCGTTTCCTCATCGCAAACAGACCTGGAGTTGTGTTTTGTTTCGTTCGCACACGTTTAACACACAAATCCTGCACATTTACGCTCTTCTCTCAAACCGAAAACACTCTGTTCCGCTTTGTGACGTCATGAGGTGATACGGGACGTGCGTTTTTAAACTCCTCGCACCTTCACGCGAATCATTCGGATCGTTTCAGGTCTGGAATCGCCCGATTTCTGCTGAACTAAAGGCAAAAGTGGGTGGAGCTGTTCACTTTAACCCATTTACGAGGGTTTTTGAGGAATTTTGTTTTTATGAAAACCTGAATGTCTCAACCTCTGAAGCACATAAATTCACGCCGTCGTGTCCTTAGGCAAAGCACTTCACCCACATCGCCTCGTACAGGGGTCTCCAGCCTTTTCCCTCTGCTGAGCTACTTTTACTGAAGGAAAATGGCAGAGAGCTCCTCGTTTTAGCAGCCACAGGAAGCTGAGCATAAATAAGAGCCACGGTGAGGCTTAGATGAGGTCCAGACGCTTATTCAGCTTTATACTATAGGTTAATTTATCCCTGTCTGTCTATTGTCGTATTCGTGGAGTGAACAAAACTCTTTTCTCCACATCATTTTTGGACAGTGATAAAAAGTTGTCGACACATTCAGTGAGAAACAAACCAACAAATGAGACATTCTGAAGCATTTTCAGTCTCCACATCCTGAATAAACAGGAGAATATGGGCGATTCTGACCAAAATCACAAAAACACAGGTTATTAAACAGTTATATTTTATTTTTACAACATTAACTCGTCCACACTAACCTGGTAACTATTAGGAACCAGATCTTTGAAAGAAAAACACAGGTAAACTCTGTATGTAAAAACCATGTTCGGCTTTGGTGTCACATTTCACCATTTTTAATGTAAAATTGCAAATGCTGAAAAAAAACACTCAGTTACGTAAAATGCCTAAACTTATTTTTACCATTCATAAAACAAACTATTAACAGTACGAGTGATAAAAACGCTGAAAAAGTCAAGGATGTGGGAGCTACAGACTATGGGGAGGATTTTCCAGTGTTTGCAACCAGTTCTTTTCATTTCCAGCCTTTTTGTAAATTGTTTTGTAAAATGTTGTGGGGGCAGAATATTCACTAACACATCAGACAATTCAGATACTGTCTGAGACATGACTGCACTCTAAATACTAATGAAATACAACACGAAATACGGTCAGGGGGCATTTCTTCTGTGCCGACACTTGAAAAATGAAATGAAATTGGCGTCGACGGTGCCGCACGACGCCGCAGCGGGCGAAATGGGTTAGAAACTACGTCACGACATCACAAGGTGGAACAGAGCGTTTGGAGCGTTGGAAATGTAAACAGACTAATAATAATAATAATAATAAAGAGTTTGTCAAACGCGTGTGAATGAAACAAAACACAAAAGCACAGCTCCAGCTCTGTTTTTGAGGAGGAAACATTAGGACACGACTTAAAGCTTCACACGAGTCAGTTTTGTGGAATATTGGACCTTTAAACTTGAGCTTTTTAATGAAATAACTGTGAAATTTCCCGTTGTGGATCAGTAAACTCTGAAGCTGGAGTTTAAATGTCTGTTTTGAAGAACTGCACATCGATCACAGAGTTAAACATTGAGGCACAAGTGTTGATCAGAGAAGCACAGGTTCCCAAAAGAAGCACAGAGCGACTGAAGCACAGTTTGGTCATTTTAGGGTTTGAATAGGGCCTGGGAGAGATCACTAGATTACTGAAACCTCTCCAGACATGTTTTTAACGAAGGAAAAACGCTGTAACTTGGAAGAAAGCTCCAAAAAGTGACTCTTGCGCAGTGTAATCCCCCGACTTGAACTCTGCCCTGCAAAATGATCCACTTTTGCTCAGCACATCGGATCAGACGTGTGAGTCTGTGTGAGTAAAACGCTGCTGCCTCAAAGTCCTCGTCATGTCGCCTGTTCCAGCACATGTCAAACAGAAGTGAAGCTGTTTGTCCCGCGCAGGCTCCCGTAGCACAAACTGTCAAACTGAAAGCGTCTGGGTGCTGGACAGACTTTGCCTTATGCTCTGAACGTCTCCGCTCCGCTTTTACAGGGAAAACACGTTCTGAATGAAAACGATCGAAAGTCCAGAGACGTTTGTTCTGAACCCAGGGCCGAAACGCCGAGAAAAACGTTTGTTCTGAATCCAGGGCCGAAACGCCGAGAAAAACGTTTGTTCTGAATCCAGGGCCGAAACGCCGAGAAAAACGTTTGTTCACTAAGAAAACCCAGATACTCTGACAGGCTTCAGGCTTTTAACTAAATAATAAGTAATAATAATGCAAATATGTAAAATGTGTTAAAGGAGCTGTGTGTATCTGCCCCACACTGACCCAGAGCCTCCAGCACCTTCACATGAGCTTCAATTCTGAATAAAAAACATTTAATTCTGAATAAAAAACATTTAATTCTGAATAAAAAACATCTCGTTCTGAATAAAAAACATTTAATTCTGAATAAAAACAATTTAATTCTGAATAAAAATAATTACTTCTGAATAAAAAACATTTAATTCTGAATAAAAACAATTTAATTCTGAATAAAAATAATTACTTCTGAATAAAAATAATTTAATTCTGAATAAAAACAATTTAATTCTGAATAAAAAGAATGAATTCTGAATAAAAACAATTTAATTCTGAATAAAAAGAATGAATTCTGAATAAAAACAATTTAATTCTGAATAAAAATAATTACTTCTGAATAAAAATAATTTAATTCTGAATAAAAATATTTAATTCTGAATAAAAATAATTAATTCTGAATAAAAATTATTTAATTCCGAATAAAAATAATGTAATTCAAAATAAAAAAAAATATTTAATTCTGTATAAAAAGAATTTTATTCTGAATAAAAAATAATTTAATGCAGAATAAAAATAATTTAATGCAGAATAAAAATGAATTCTTCTTCAAAAAGACCATGTAACACTTAAGAATTAAACTTAACCCTGAAGTCAGTGGGTTTATTCTGATTTTAAAGCCAAATTAATTTCTTCCTGAATCATGGAAACGTTTCTTCTTCTTCCAAATAATCAGTTCAGAATTATTATTTCTGTGAATATTTTAATTCCAAACTATTAAATTCAGAATTAAAAACATCGTGTAAACGAGGCCGGTCTCAGTTTGTGTCCCTGAGCTGCAGAGGCTGCACTAGCACCGACTCAGGACACCGAGAATCACGTGAGGCTCGTTCTGCTTTCTGATCGGACAAAGAACCAAAACACCAGATTAGAACCGAAACAAAAGACGTTTTTCCTAATTCTAATAAAACCGCGTCAGGAGTAAAAGTTTGACTTGTTTTGAACGCGTTTCCCTCAGATCTGGACTCGTGTTTGTGAAATTTAGAATCCAAATCTGACGTACATTTCCTTTAACGATATTTCTGTAGACGCTCAAAGACAAAAATATAAGAAAATCTATTTAAACCTGTCACAGAATAGAAAACATCGGCGCGTATCCAGAGTCCTGGTGCGCGTTCACTGGACACTTCGGTTCAGTTAAGGTGAATAAATCATTTAAAGTTCCTCCAGATTCATATTTCTAAGTTTCCTCGTGTGCAGGAAGGTGTTTTTTTCCCGTGCATGTTTAAAGCGGAGGTCACGTGTGTCGTCTGGTGCTTTTTGTGAACGAAAACGGCGATTTTTTTACCTCGTGTGTTTGTGCGAGAGGAGAAGAAGAAGAAGAAGAAGAAGAAGAAGAAGAAGAAGAAGAAGAAGAAGAAAATCCTTTAACTGTACGTTTAAGTGTCTTTGGTCTAAAAACATTTCACTGGTTCATCGCTGTAACGTTAGAGAGACTCACGACGGCGCCCCCTAGTGTCGAGTGACTGTGTTGCAACGTACTTTTCCAAACCTGCCTGAAGTCGCCTCATCGAACTCAGACCTGCACAAAAACTACGTCCATCGTTTGTGCTTCTTTAGTTTTGGAGAAATTAAAGATTTTTTTCCAGGTCAAACTGGGGTCAGACCCACAGGAAGAAGAAAAACGCTCGAAAACGCCCAAAATGGAGTCAGTCGTTTGTGCTGCAGAAAGTTCAGTTTGTGTGATTCTGGTTCTTCAGATATTCACAGTTTTATTTTGGTCGATGACGTCGTCCAGAACCTCAGAATGTGAAACAGCCTCAAAACAGAAGAAAATGATGTCAAACGTTTGTATTTGGTTTGTGCTGTTTTGTGCTGTGACAGTTTCATTTGTGTGAGTTTATTTCTAAAATTCTTCATTATTATTTCTGTGGTAATTACAGGACGTCATTTCTGCTCAGCTGACGGAGACAAACTCCACAAAACTAGAGAAGAGAAACGACCTGAGGCTGAGGAAAAGTCTGTGTTATTATAAAATATGAATCAAAAGCAAAAGACTAAAGACTGAAACAGACTTTTCCTCAGCCTCAGCACAAACCAAAAACAGCACAAACCAAATACAAACGTTTGACATCATTTTCTTCCTGTTTTGAGGCTGTTTCACATTCTGAGGTTCTGGACGACGTCATCGACCAAAATAAAACTGTGAATATCTGAAGAACCAGAATCACACAAACTGAACTTTCTGCAGCACAAACGACTGACTCCATTTTGGGCGTTTTCGAGCATTTTTCTTCTTCCTGTGGGTCTGACCCCAGTTTGACCTGGAAAAGAATCGTTAATTTCTCCAAAACTAAAGAAGCACAAATGAAACTTTCTGCAGCACAAACGTGGACACAGTTTTTGTGCAGGTTTGAGTTCGATGAGGCGACTTCAGGCTGGTCTTTTCCAACAGTGTTTCACAAATTAAAGTGTCTTTATGCCGATTCAAAAAGCCACAGTCTGGAGTATTTCCGCAGCCGTAGAAACGTCTCGTCCAAATTTACAGTTTTAGTCACCGGATTTTGTCAATTTATGTTTGTTTTAAGTAATTTATATAAAACAAATATGAATGAAGAGCAACACTAGAGGGCGCTGCTGGAGTTACACCATGTTCAAAAGTCCCCTGCTTTGTCCTACTACTACTACTACTACTGCTACTACTGCTGCTACTGCTACTACTACTACTACTACTACTACTACTACTGCTACTACTACTGCTACTACTACTACTACTACTACGACTACTACTGCTACTATTTATATTACACTTTTAATGCTGCTACAACAACAACTACTACTACTTATATTACTACTACAATACTACAACTGCTGTTTTTAATACTGAAACTTCTGATACAATTACTACTACTTCTATGGATACTACTACAACAACTACTACAACAACTACTACCACCACCTGCTTCTACTGCTTTTACTATCAGACTTGAAATATAATGTGTACAATTACTGCGATGATAAATACTTTGTGGTTGGATCTGCTGCAGTAGTAGTAGAAATGTAAAATAAGTTAAATAAATGATAAAGATGAAGACGAGGGGACTTTTGGTGAAGACGAGGGGACTTTTGGTGAAGACGAGGGGACTTTTGGTGAAGACGAGGGGACTTTTGGTGAAGACGAGGGGACTTTTGGCGAAGACGAGGGGACTTTTGGCGAAGACGAGGGGACTTTTGGTGAAGACGAGGGGACTTTTGGTGAAGACGAGGGGACTTTTGGCGAAGACGAGGGGACTTTTGGTGAAGACGGGAGGACTTTTGGTGAAGACGAGGGGACTTTTGGTGAAGACGAGGGGACTTTTGGTGAAGACGGGAGGACTTTTGGCGAAGACGAGGGGACTTTTGGTGAAGACGAGGGGACTTTTGGTGAAGACAAGGGGACTTTTGGCGAAGACAAGGGGACTTTTGGTGAAGACGAGGGGACTTTTGGCGAAGACGAGGGGACTTTTGGCGAAGACGAGGGGACTTTTGGCGAAGACGAGGGGACTTTTGGTGAAGACGAGGGGACTTTTGGCGAAGACGAGGGGACTTTTGGCGAAGACGAGGGGACTTTTGGCGAAGACGAGGGGACTTTTGGCGAGGACGAGGGGACTTTTGGCGAGGACGAGGGGACTTTTGGCGAAGACGAGGGGACTTTTGGCGAAGACGAGGGGACTTTTGGTGAAGACGAGGGGACTTTTGGCGAAGACGAGGGGACTTTTGGTGAAGACGAGGGGACTTTTGGTGAAGACGAGGGGACTTTTGGTGAAGACAAGGGGACTTTTGAGCTGGAGTGCAGTAAAATGTTCAGTCCTATGCAAATGAACCACAGAGTTAAATGTGTGACCTTCTAGGACCTTCCATAGCATTACTACATGAATGTGTCTTTGCAAAAAAAAACAAAAAAAAAACAGTCATTTTGATTTGTAAAATTTTGTGTAAATATTTGGAAAATCGTGGCGCCATTTTGGGGACTTTTTGTAGAGACGTTTGTTACTTGAACTGGCCCCGGTGCTGTGTAGTCTTAACTTATTCTGATTTAATAAATGAGCGTTATTTATAAGGCAATTTGTGTGTTTCACTTATTAAAGAGACAAGAGTGAATCCTCCGACCCTCTGCTCCTCTTTCCCTTTCCATATATCCATAATTTTCCTCTTTGGTCTCCAGGTCCTGTGTCCTATCTGAGGACGGGAGGGCATCAGGGTCATCTCAACAGTGTGACGTGGAAATTAAACCCACTTAAATGTTTAAGAATGAAATGAGTAAATACAGTGAAACTGACTGGACTCAACCACGACTAAACCACACTACAAACAAGAATTTTCTAGCATAGTTAAACTGACTTTAATTAAGCAGATTCATCTTAAAAGATAATTTTTTTGACTTAAGATTAGATTTTTTTACTTGTTTCCAGGTATTTCATCCTGATTTATCTTATCTCGATATTACAACTTATTCTAAGCACTTTTTATATTAACTCAGTCCAGGTTAAGCCTCTTTAACTTCCTTCTCAAACCAATAAGGGGAAAAATCTTGTCATAAATACTTGAAACTCGTGTTTTCTGCTTAGAACAAGATTCATATTTGGTCTTGTTTTAAGAAAACTTGGTAAGGGAAAATTTCTTACTGCACTGGCAGAAAATTTCACTTAAAATAGGACATTTTTACCTCAAAAATTTTTTATTATTTTTTTCTTATTTTTTGATAGGCCTTTTTTGCAGTGCAGGACTGAACCGGGATTAAACCAGGACTGACCAGGACCAGACTTGATCGTCGACTCCAGAAGCAACAAACAAGACAACAAGAATCGACGACTGACGGAGAAGAAGAGAAACTGATAGTGTTGAAAGAAAATGGTTCGGGAATGTATTTTTTTGCGTTTTTCAAAACATATAATTCACTGGTAAATAAATGGGATTAGAAACGACATCAACGATCGAGTCTTTTGGGCTTTGGTGCAGTGGGAAATCAGCAGAGGGAAGTGTGAGGTGATTATAAAGATGTTTTCTAACGTTTCCAGACACTAATGAGTGAACCAGAGCGTTTGGTTTGTTAGACTCGTGGCTGTTGTCAGATGGGTTAAAGTGGAGTTAAGCTTCTTCAGTGTGAAGCAAATTGGCGTTTTACGTGGAAGTGAAGAACTTGCCCCCATCACTACACTAGTTCAGAACTTGCCCCCATCACTACACTAGTTCAGAACTTGCCCCCATCACTACACTAGTTCAGAACTTGCCCCATCACTACACTAGTTCAGAACTTGCCCCATCACTACACTAGTTCAGAACTTGCCCCCATCACTACACTAGTTCAGAACTTGCCCCATCACTACACTAGTTCAGAACTTGCCCCATCACTGCACTAGTTCAGAACTTGCCCCCATCACTACACTAGTTCAGAACTTGCCCCCATCACTACACTAGTTCAGAACTTGCCCCATCACTACACTAGTTCAGAACTTGCCCCATCACTACACTAGTTCAGAACTTGCCCCCATCACTACACTAGTTCAGAACTTGCCCCCATCACTACACTAGTTCAGAACTTGCCCCCATCACTACACTAGTTCAGAACTTGCCCCATCACTGCACTAGTTCAGAACTTGCCCCCATCACTACACTAGTTCAGAACTTGCCCCCATCACTACACTAGTTCAGAACTTGCCCCCATCACTGCACTAGTTCAGAACTTGCCCCCATCACTGCACTAGTTTGTTGCCTTCACAGACTCACTCACAGTCAGATCTCCACAGAGGAAACACTGATCTGTGCCGTTTTTTGGCTCCTGACAGAATTCCACCTCCTCTAGAAACGAACTTTATCTTCAAATGTGCCCGAGTTCAACTTTAACAGACCAGGCGGTGATTTGGGGCAATTAATTTCTTCCTCACAAAAATCTTACTCAGCAAAACTGGAAAAATACGATACACAAATTCTTTTAACCAGTATGACGATAATTGACAGTTTTTACATGTCGGCCTGGCCTTGTCGGCACGAGTCCTCGTCTTTCCTCTGACGCCGCCGCAGCTACGATGACACTGCTGCTTCCTCTGAATTGCCAAACTGAAGTAACATCTGACAGAAAAACGTCTTGCGGCTGTTTCTCCCGAGTTTGTCCCGAGTTTCCCTCTGCCTTTTCTACCACAGAAAGTTTAAATTTTAAGTTTTTTTTTTTTTTTCGCTGCAGATCAACAGTGTGGTCAAAGACGGACTGAAAAGCATGACCAGCTACGTAAAAACAAAGCAAAACAAAACAAGTGAAGAAGAAAAACGTGCAGCGTCTTTTCCTTGATTTGTTTTAGACTTGTTTATTTGGAACTGGCAGTTGTTTATCAAAATATTCACCTGTACTCGGCGTTTAAAAGGAACCCGACATTTATCACATGTACATTATTATATACAGACAACTACAAAACAGCAGTGCAACACCAGGAGGTGAAACAAACAGTGAATTTTGCATAATACAAACTTTAATGATTCAACCTACAGTGTGTGTGTGTGTGTGTGTGTGTGTGTGTGTGTGTGTGTGTGTGTGTGTGTGTGTGTGTGTGTGTGTGTGCCCTCTGCTGGTGTGTGTGTGTGTGTGTGTGTATGTGTCTGTGTCTGTGTGTGTGTGTGTGTGTGTGTGTGTGTGTGTGTGTGTGTGTGTGCCCTCTGCTGGTGTGTGTGTGTGTGTGTGTGTGTGTGTGTGTGTGTGTGTGTGTGCCCTCTGCTGGTGTGTGTGTCTGTGTGTGTGTGTGTATGTGTCTGTGTCTGTGTGTGTGCCCTCTGCTGGTGTGTGTGTGTGTGTGTGTGTGTGTGTGTGTGTGTGTGTGTGTGTGCCCTCTGCTGGTGTGTGTGTGTGTGTGTGTGTATGTGTCTGTGTCTGTGTGTGTGTGTGTGCCCTCTGCTGGTGTGTGTGTGTGTGTGTATGTGTCTGTGTGTGTGTGTGTGTGTGTGTGTGTGTGTGTGTGTGTGTGTGTGTGTGTGCCCTCTGCTGGTGTGTGTGTGTATGTGTGAGTGTGTATGTGTGTGTGTGTGAGTGTGTGTATGTGTGTGCCCTCTGCTGGTGTGTGTGTGTGTGTGTGTGTGCCCTCTGCTGGTGTGTGTGTGTGTGCCCTCTGCTGGTGTGTGTGTGTGTGTGTATGTGTCTGTGTGTGTGTGTGTGTGTGTGTGTGTGTGTGTGTGTGTGTGTGTGTGTGTGTGTGTGTATGTGTGTGTGTGTGTGTGTGCCCTCTGCTGGTGTGTGTGTGTGTGTGTATGTGTCTGTGTGTGTGTGTGTGTGTGTGTATGTGTGTGTGTGTGTGTCTGCATCAGTGGGACACAGTCAGTCTCAGTCTGTCCTGGGCTCCGGGGCTGTTGGAGCTCAGGACTTGCTGCAGTTTCTCCCAGAACAGCGTCGTGTTGCCGTGGGCGCGGGGCCAGCTCAGGTACGAGCGTCTCTGGAGCAGCTTCTTCATTCGGTAAAACGGCGACAGGTGAGAAGACGGGATTTCCTCCAGGAAGAGGAGGATCAGGACGTCCTCGCGCTCGTCGAACAGCCGGAAACTGCAGAACACACAGGCTCCAGACATGATATTTATGTGGCACATTTAGGCCCAAACCCGGCACAGCGTTTACGTGCTGAGCTCCACGGCCTGAGATCTCTGGACATATTTAACCCATAATCTGTATATATGAGTGGGCTAAGCTAACCCATTAGCCGCTAACCCGTTAGCCCTAATCCGTTAGCCGCTGCGTGCCAAACAGGAAGTGCTCCAGGAGTCTGTACCTGCTGCTCTGAGCCTCGTCATTCTGGACTTAAACTGTTCGTCTGAAGCCGCCACACAGGATCCTGAACTTTTCATTTCTCTGTTTTGTTCCTAAATCAAGATCTAAACATAAATAATGGACCAATCAGACGCCTTCATTCCCCGAGGCCCCTCCCTCTAGCGTTAGCAACAGGTTTGATTGACAGCTCATTTCGTTGCTAAGTAAGTTCCCTTCCCGCTTTCCCCCGAGTGACGATTTCTGAAATAAAATGACAAAATATCTCAAACAGTCACAATATCTAATGTGACTAGAATCTGAACGAGCAGAATTTAACGAGCAGAAAGTAAAGTGAATTTGGTTAAATTGTGACTCTATTGTTGTTCGTACGGAACAGAACAAACAACATAAATCAGTGACTTAAACTATTTAAAGCTCAAAGTTTCTTCTTCTTGTGCAGAATCAGGTAAATCCAGTGTCCTGCAGGTGCAGAGTATCACATCCATAGTCCGTATATATGATGCATCAGCTCTGCCAGGAGGAGGCGCCACATTTAACCTCCTCACTCATGATTGGCTCTTGTGTTGCTATGATACTTGCGGGAGGATTTCCATATATGGAGCCTGTAACCGTGGCAACAGGAGCCTCATGTGAGCGACGCTGTGGAGACGTCACACTCACTTAGTCCACTCAGATATTCGCTCCCGCCGCTTTTAGGGAAGGACGTAGGAAGGACGTGAGCATGGGCGCGTTTGTGGCTCCAAGTTCATTTTCTGTTGAAAAACCGTGGCGTTCTCTCTGTCACTGCTGCTGTCAGACTCTGTGTTTGTCAGTGGGAACGACATTCACAGCTGAAGGGGACGCTCAGACACTTCAGGTCTGCAGTGTCATAACAGACATGTATTTACCGTCTGTGCCGACAGGTCCCGGGATTTACGGGACATAAATTTAAAATCACAAACTCTTTCTGAACCTGAGCTCCTTCAAACAACACAGAACTGCCCCTGTATTTTGAATGAGACGTGCCTACAGTGTTAAAAATAGGTTGGTTTCTGTTTTCTGAAATACGTGCTCAGGACTCTGGATGTGCGGTGGGGACATGCGGTCTGTACGTGCGGTCTGGACGTGCGGCCTGGACGTGCGGTCTGGACGTGCGGTGGGGATGTGCAGTCTGGACGTGCGGTCTGGACGTGCGGTGGGGACGTGCAGTGGAGACGTGCGGTCTGGACGTGCGGTGGGGATGTGCGGTTGGGACGTGCAGTGGAGACGTGCGGTCTGGACGTGCAGTGGAGACGTGCGGTCTGGACGTGCGGTGGGGATGTGCGGTCTGGACGTGCGGTGGGGACGTGCAGTCTGGACGTGCGGTGGGGATGTGCGGTCTGGACGTGCGGTGGGGACGTGCGGTCTGGACGTGCGGTGGGGACGTGCGGTCTGGACGTGCGGTGGGGATGTGCGGTCTGGACGTGCGGTGGGGACGTGCGGTCTGGACGTGCGGTCGGGACGTGCGGTGGGGACGTGCGGTCTGGACGTGCGGTGGGGACGTGCGGTGGGGACGTGCGGTCGGGACGTGCGGTCTGGACGTGCGGTGGAGACGTGCGGTCTGAACGTGCGGTCTGGATGTGAGGTCTGGACGTGCGGTCGGAACGTGCGGTGGAGACGTGCGGTCTGAACGTGCGGTCAGGATGTGCGGTCTGGAGGTGCGGTGGGGAGGTGCGGTGGGGACGTGCGGTCTGGACGTGCGGTGGGGACGTGGGGTGGAGACGTGCGGTCTGGACGTGCGATGGGGATGTGCGGTGGGGACGTGCGGTCTGAACGTGCGGTCTGGATGTGAGGTCTGGACGTGCGGTCGGGACGTGCGGTGGGGACGTGCAGTCTGGACGTGCGGTGGGGACGTGCGGTCTGGACGTGCGGTCTGGACGTGCGGTGGGGACGTGCGGTCTGGACGTGAGGTCTGGACGTGCGGTCGGGACGTGCGGTCTGGACGTGCGGTCGGGACGTGCGGTGGGGAGGTGCGGTGGGGATGTGCGGTGGGGACGTGCTGTCTGGACGTGCAGTCGGGACTTGCGGTCTGGAGGTGCGGTGGGGACGTGCAGTCGGACATGCGGTCTGGACGTGCGGTCTGGACGTGCGGTCTGGACGTGCGGTCTGGACGTGCGGTGGGGACGTGCGGTCGGGACGTGCGGTCGGACGTGCGGTCTGGACATGCGGTCTGGACAGACGCTGTGGTCCTCCTCACGGCCAAACATTTGGCTTTACACGTGTGTAACACCTGTGGAGGGCCTAACAACTGACTGTCTGCATAAACAAACATGACTGCATTGCTTTTACTTTCCGGGGAAGGTGATGCCATTGGTTCAAGTTACACGTCAGATCTGTGGAGAGGCAGTACCTGGCCAACTGCAGCTCTTTGGAGCACCACTCGCTCTGGAGGTAGCAGCGGCTCACCACACAGATGGTTTTCCTGCTTCTATAAACGGCTTCAGCGATGTTCTCCACGATGGGTTTCCCTGAGGGTCACATGGTACAGTCACATGGTGCAGTCACATGGTGCAGTCACATGGTGCAGTCACATGGTACAGTCACATGGTGCAGTCACATGGTGCAGTCACATGGTGCAGTCACATGGTACAGTCACATGGTGCAGTCACATGGTGCAGTCACATGGTGCAGTCACATGGTGCAGTCACATGGTGGTGCAGTCACATGGTGCAGTCACATGGTGCAGTCACATGGTGCAGTCACATGGTGGTGCAGTCACATGGTGCAGTCACATGGCGCAGTCACATGGCACAGTCACATGGTGCAGTCACATGGTGGTATGGTTATGATTAGGACACATGGTGCAGTCACATGGTGCAGTCACATGGTGCAGTCACATGGTACAGTCACATGGTGCAGTCACATGGTGCAGTCACATGGTGCAGTCACATGGTACAGTCACATGGTGGTGCAGTCACATGGTGCAGTCACATGGTACAGTCACATGGTGCAGTCACATGGTACAGTCACATGGTGCAGTCACATGGTGCAGTCACATGGTACAGTCATATGGTGCAGTCACATGGTGCAGTCACATGGTGCAGTCACATGGTACAGTCACATGGTGGTGCAGTCACATGGTGCAGTCACATGGTGAAGTCACGTGGTGAAGTCACATGGTACAGTCACATGGTGCAGTCACATGGTACAGTCATATGGTGCAGTCACATGGTGCAGTCACATGGTGCAGTCACATGGTACAGTCATATGGTGCAGTCACATGGTGCAGTCACATGGTGCAGTCACATGGTGCAGTCACATGGTACAGTCACATGGTGCAGTCACATGGCGCATTCACATGGTACAGTCACATGGTGGTGCAGTCACATGGCGCATTCACATGGTACAGTCACATGGTGGTGCAGTCACATGGTGGTGCAGTCACATGGTACAGTCACATGGTACAGTGACATGGTGCAGTCACATGGTGGTGCAGTCACATGGTACAGTGACATGGTGCAGTCACATGGTGGTGCAGTCACATGGTACAGTGACATGGTGCAGTCACATGGTGGTGCAGTCACATGGTACAGTCACATGGTGCAGTCACATGGTACAGTCACATGGCACAGTCACATGGTACAGTCACATGGTGCAGTCACATGGTGGTGCAGTCACATGGTGGTGCAGTCACATGGTACAGTGACATGGTGCAGTCACATGGTGGTGCAGTCACATGGTACAGTCACATGGTGCAGTCACATGGTACGTCACATGGCACAGTCACATGGTACAGTCACATGGTGCAGTCACATGGTGGTGCAGTCACATGGTGGTGCAGTCACATGGCACAGTCACATGGTACAGTCACATGGTGCAGTCACATGGTGGTGCAGTCACATGGTGGTGCAGTCACATGGTACAGTCACATGGTGCTTTTTGTGTGATCAGGCCGATCCGTGGGGCAGATACAGGCGGATCTTCTCTCACCTGGGAGGAAGTCTCTGTGGTGCAGGCAGAGCCTCCAGCCCTGCTCCTGCTCCAGCCGAGGCACCAGCTCCTCGAACACCCAGGCCTCGTCTCTGCTGTTGTACGACACAAACGCGTCGTACTGACTTTCCGCGCGCTTCTTCCTGTTCCTGGAGTCGAAGAGCCACGCCAAAAGGAGGTAGTAGGCGTAAGTCAGGTGAAATCTGCTGAAGTGGAAGATGAAGGAGGCCGCGAGGGTCAGAGCGGTGAGGCAGGAGGTGCAGATGAAGCAGAGGAATTCGATGTTCACCAAACAAGACTGGACGTTAAACTGGAGAAGTCTTGAATCCTTCTGTTCTGGTGGGTAGTTACACATAAAAGAATGCGCATCCCTAACCTGTGTTCTTTTATCGTTTATAATCCACTTGACGAGGAACGCATTCTCACAGCCGCAGGTAAAAGAGTTCTGTTTCAAATCTAACTCCAGCAAACTCGGTACAGATCGTATAATGTCCTCACTGATCACTGAAAATACGTTCTTCTCAGCTCTGAGAAACGTTAGCTTCGAAAGGTTTGCGGCGATCAGGAAGTCCAAGGAGCCCAGGTTTGTGTTACCGATTTTGAGTTTCTTTAGATTCGGAATTGGAGCGAATACTTCAGAGGAGAGGTCGTAGAGGCTGTTTGAGCTGATGTCCAGGGAGCTCAGACGAGGCGTGTGTTGGAAAAAGTTTGCAGAAAAGTTCATAAGCGCCCATTTATTGCAAGAAAAGGATTGCAAATTTGTCAATCCCTGAAGAAAATCTGAAGGCAAGATCTTGTGACCTGAAGTACTGAGGCCTGAAATCTGCAAACTCACTAAACGAGTTAAGTTTTGAAACGGAGGTCCTAGAAAATGAGACCCTGGCAAGAGTTTAAACCGATTGTTCTGCAAATTCAGGCTCCTCAGATTCACCAAATCCCCAAAACAGAGACAGTTGAGTGCCGTGTCTTTGAGTGAATTCTTCGCGAGCTGGAGCGTCATCAAATTGGCCAGACCAGAGAAACAACCTTTCCGCAGCGCTTGGATCTGATTCTGAGTTAAAAACAACTCTCTGAGCGAATTCAAACCGCTGAACGCTCCACGAGTTATCACCGCGATTTTGTTCTGACCTAAAGAAAGTGATTTCAGTTTGGGTAAACTGGTCTGAAATGCGCTGCCAAACTCCGCGATAGAATTCTCCTGCAAATTCAAAACTTCCAACTTGTTCATTTTGAGAAAGGAGCAGTTACTCAAAGCCGTAATCTTGTTCTTTTGAAGGTTGAGTCGTTTTAGATTCTCCAGTCCAGTGAAATCGTGGCATTCGATCATTTTGATGTGGTTAAACGAAAGGTCGAGTTCGAGGAGGGATTTCAGGTTTCGAGTAGCTGACGGTACTTTCTGTAGTGAGTTAGAACTGAGGATCAGGCTCTGTAAACGTCGAAAAATGCTAAAAGAGCCGTCATTTACTCGTTTTATGTTGTTTCTACTCAAATCAAGCTTTGTAACGCCGCGACACGTCTGAAACAAGTTGGGTCCGATTATGAGGCTGTTGTTCTGAATCTGCAGCCGCTGTAGCTTGGATAACGAGCAGGACAGGTTTATGAGAACACTCGGCCTGAACCTCATTTTGCTCAAGTTTAGGGAAGTCACGGAGGAGCTGAAAGCTGAAAATAGCTTCATCCAGTCGGTGACAGAAGCCAAACGAACCCCGCCGATGTCCAGAGTGGTCACATGGCTCAGCAGACTGCGGTTTTGGACAGTAAAGGTGAGGTTGGACTTCACTGTGCGATCGCCAATGTTAAGCTCAGTTAGTGCAGGAAAAACATCGGCTGACACCTCAAACTTCTCCAGCGGATTTTCGGCCAAATCCAGGGACTTCATCTGAGTGGAGGTGTTGGTCAGATCTCGCGAGACGAACATGGTTATGCTACAGTTTCGTAGAAAAAGCTGATTTAAAAGAGGCAAGTGCTGTAAATGGACTTGCGTGACAGTGCGGAGCTCGTTGTTGGACAGATTGAGAATCGTGAGGTTTCTCAGGGGTCTAAAAGCGTTAATTTCTACGATTTTGATGTGATTGGAGTCCACCTGCAGCTCTCTAAGTTGAGACAAACCATAAAACATTCCCTCGGTAAGCATTTCGATTTTATTTCTGCTCAGAATCAGCTGTTTGAGTGACGTCAGCTGAGAAAAAGTGCGTTTGGCGACGGAGGAGAGGGCGTTTTGTTTCAGGCTCACCGAAGTGACGTTTGGGAAGCGCGCGAAGTCCGAGAGACGTAGGTTTGAGATGTTGTTGGAGCTCAGGTCGATGCTGCGCACGGA
>CM060655.1:41769326-41826826 GCA_030686955.1 Odontamblyopus rebecca
TATACACACATACATACATACATACATACACACACACATACATACATACATACATACATACATACATATATACACACATACATACATACATACACACACATATATACATACATACATACATATGTACACACATACATACACGCATACATACATACACATAGAGATTGTAAACAAAAAGGGGGAGATAGTGACAGTGAAGAGGAAGAAGAGGAAGAAGAGGAATGACAATAGCATAAATCCCATAAAGCATGACTAAATAAGAGGTGCAAATATAAGTGTCAGGAAAATAAAGAAAATTGACACACAGGCTTTGCCAGGTGTCAAACAGGGGGAATGTGGTTAATACAATACGTTTTAATACATACTCAATTTTTTTTTGTAAACAATGTCTAATCTGCATTAAAAATAATGCACAAGGACAACTAAGACCTAAAAGAGGAGCTTTTCCTACTCCAGAACATCCTTTTCACACGTTACACATGGATTTCATTCAATTAACAAAATCCAAAGGTGTAGAGTATTGTCTAGTGATAATTGACGCATTCTCCAAATGGGTGGAAATATTCCCAACAGCTAAACTGGATCTACAATTGAAGACAAAAGACCAACCAGACTCTGATCAAGATCTTATTGACTATATGAGAAAAACCCTGTTGACAAGAAACGTTGTAAACAGCAATAAACTGCCAGAAGGAACTATTTCTCCACAGGGCAACACGGCAAAACCAGGAGACCACGTGTTCATAAAGACTCTAAAGCGGAAGAACTGGACCAGTCCAAGGTGGGAAGGACCGCATCAAGTCGTCCTGGCTACATCTACTGCAGTAAAGGTCAAGGGCAGACCAACCTGGATTCATCAGTCGCACTGTAAGTTGAGGAACCAGTTGGACCTGACAGATCCTGACCCAGTCTCCGAGAACTCTCAGACGCAGGACGTCTAGACTACTGGACCTCCTAGACTCAGGACATCACTGACTCAGGACATCACTGACTCAGGCCTTCAAGTCAACCAGACGACAAGAGTGATCAGCAGGTAAACTACTGTTCACTCCACCGGTGTTCTTACGAGGAAGTTTACCCTCGGGCACTGAAAAAGATGACAGCTCCATCCATCCCAAGGGGAAAAAACAACTGTCTGAGAGAAGAAGACGTCAGACAACCACATGACACCCAGTTAATACAGTTAAATAAGGTGTTATTTGTAATGATTTTATTCATGGTGTACATAGCAATGTTTGTGATACATATCAAACATACACACCCTGACTTGGTAGTGAGTGCATAATACACACAACGCAAATGTAATGACTCCACTGTCTTTGAGACTGTGACACACCCTGCGACCGCACTGACAAAAGAGGACAAGACAGAACTGACCCTGACATGACAGCCCGGACCTGGACTTTGAACACAAATAGGCAAATGTAAACACAAGTTAAAATGACCAAAAGCCAACATTACCTCAGTGTACGATTTTACACATTTTTATGATGGCATGTGCTAAAATTATTAAAAAATGAAGGGCTCATGTTCTGATCTTATATGATGTAATTTTTATAAACAGGGGGAAAATGTTAGAATAAAATGCTTATAATGATGAAGTTATTAAAAATGTACATAGTCTCAATGATATAAACCAGGCTCCTTCTTCATGAAAGAGCCTTTGTTAAGAGTCTGTGAGGTACCCAGCACTATATCTGCTAAAAACCAGATGTGTGACCTTTTGAACTCTATTTGAGAGGACGGGATGACTCTCAGGCCATATATCTGTGCTTATCTGATGAAATGTAAACCTGCATGATATACGTTGACCATGCTGTCTATTGTAAACCTAACCATGATGTATTTTGATGACACAATGCCTTCAATAAAAGCTAAGGGAGAGAGAGGATCTGCGAGAGATAATGGTCTGGGACCAGGTGGGACATGCTGAGGCAGCGCTACTCTCTCCCGTGCACGTAAAGGAAACTGGCTCAGGTGATTTAATCCTCAATTAGGTAGGACACTGGCATTTATATAAAACTGTTGAATATTTTGCTGCTTGTAATTTATTCCTTAACACCCTGGTTTAGTCCTGGTTCAGTCCTGGTTTAGTCCTGGTTCAGTCCTGGTTTAGTCCTGGTTTAGTCCTGGTCTAGTCTTTGTTTAGTACTTGTTAAGTCCTGGTTCAGTCCTGGTTTAGTCCTGGTTCAGTCCTGGTTTAGTCCTGGTTTAGTCCTGGTTCAGTCCTGGTTTAGTTCCAGTTCAGTCCCAAATGAATGCACATCCAGTTGTTGATTATTATAGATTTATTTACAGACATTTGATCAATTTTGTACAAACATTTTAAAAACATGAACCCGGCTCAGAATGTTCCAGTCCAGTTTAAACGCTCGTGTCCCCGAGAAAACAAAACGGCGTCTGTTCTCCTCCAGAGACCCCGAAAAACACCCAAAAAACACCTGAAAAACACCCGAAAAAAAACGAAAACGCCCAAAAAACGCCCGAAAAACACTCAAAAGCTCATTTATTATTCATTTATTCTGCCACTGCGACAAGAGCGGAAGGGCATCTGAGCTAAAGCCCCCGAGGAAAGGAATCGCAGCCGTCATGGACTTCTGTGTTTTAAGTTTTAAGTTAATTCTCTAAAAATAAATAAGTAAATAAATGGTTCCAGTGTTGGGGGACAGTCATTTAAAGGGGCTCTAAAAACACTTCTCGACCAATCAGAAGCTTCAGCCGCCTTTTTGGCCCCGCCCACTTTAGTCTAAACGTTCCTAATCCGCTTTTCTGTGGCGGCACTTCCGGTCGTGTCCATGCAGAATTTGGGAAACGTTTTGCATCTCGGACATGACATAAAGTCGCTTCATTTGTGTAAAATGTTCAAGTTTCACGTGAAACAACAAGTCGCACGTCACGATTCTCTGGAGGATTTAAAGTTAAACTCGGCCACATCTGAAGATAAAGTCCGATTCTAGAGGAGGTGGAATTCTGATTTAGTCCTGGTTTAGTCCTATTTTGGTCTCCGATTTAGTCCTGGTTTAGACCTGATTAATCCTGGTTTAGTCCTGATTTAGTCCTGTTTAGTCCTGTTTTAGTCCTGGTTTAGTCCTAATTTAGTTCTGGCTTAGTCCTAATTAAGTCCTAATTTAGTCCTGGTTTAGTCCTGGTTTAGTCCTGGTTTAGTCCTGGTTTAGTCCTGGTTTAGTCCTGGTTTAAGTCCTGGTTTAAGTCCTGGTTTAGCCCTGGTTTAGCCCTGGTTTAGTCCTGGTTTAGTCCTGGTTTAGTCCTAATTTAGTCCTAACTTAGTCCTGTTTAGTCCTGGTTTATACCTGATGTAGTCCTGGTTCAGTCTTAGTTTAGTCCTGGTTTAGTCCTGGTTTAGTCCTAATTTAGTCCCTGGTTTAGTCCTGGTTTAGACCTGGTTTGGTCCTGGTTTAGTCTTGGTTTAGTCCTGGTTTAGACCTGTCTTAGGCCTGATTTAGTCTTGGTTTAGTCCTAATTTAGTCCTAATTTAGTCCTGTTTCAGTCCTGATTTAGTCCTGATTTAGTCCTGGTTTAGTCCTGGTTTAGTCCTGGTTTAGTCCTAATTTAGTCCTAACTTAGTCCTGTTTAGACCTGGTTTAGACCTGGTTTAGTCCTGGTTTAGTCCTGGTTTAGTCCCGGTTTAGACCTGGTTTAGTCCTGGTTTAGTTTTAGACCTGGTTTAGTCCTGGTTTAGTCCTGGTTTAGTCCTAGTTTAGTTTTAGACCTGGTTTAGATCTGGTTTAGACCTGGTTTAGTCCTGGTTTAGTCCTGGTTTAGACCTGGTTTAGACCTGGTTTAGTCCTAGTTTAGTCCTGGTTTAGTTTTAGACCTGGTTTAGTCCTGGTTTAGTCCTGGTTTAGTCCTGGTTTAGACCTGGTTTAGACCTGATGAAGTAGTGGTTTAGTCCTGGTTTAGTCCTGGTTTAGTCCTGGTTTAGTCCTGGTTTAGTCCTAATGAAGTCCTGGTTTAGTCCTGGTTTAGTCCTGGTTTAGACCTGGTTTAGTCCTGGTTCAGTCCTAATTTAGTCCTGTTTAGTCCTGGTTTAGACCTGCTTTAGTCCTGGTTTAGTCCTGGTTTAGTCCTGGTTTAGTCCTGGTTTAGACCTGGTTTAGACCTGGTTTAGACCTGGTTTAGTCCTGGTTTAGTCCTGGTTTAGTCCTGGTTTAGTCCTGGTTTAGTCCTTGTTTAGATCTTGTTTAGTCCTGGTTTAGACCTGCTTTAGTCCTGGTTTAGTCCTTGTTTATTCCTGGTTTAGACCTGGTTTAGTCCTGGTTTAGAGACTCATCCTGAACCTTAGGAAACCTGTTTCACACGTTGTTTTTGGCGTTTCCGAAACCGCAGAAGCATCAGGACGATTTAAAGATGCGACGAGTCACAGAAAAAACCCTAAAAGTGTCAAATTTCAATAAAATCGTGGTCTGTCCCTGAAGAAGCTGAACTCCACTTTAACCCGTCTGACACCAGCCACGAGTCTGACAAACCAAACGCTCTGCTTCACTCATCAGTGTCTGGAAATGTTAGTGTCAAGAGATTGAGATCACAAACCAGTGCAATATCTTACAGTTTTACATTAAACCAGTCTCTTCCTATTGAGATTGAATCACCTGAGTCAGCATTTCATTTCTTTTACGTGCGCACGGGGATGCCTAGGTGTCTGCTACTAAAGCCATTCACACCAGACCCTCCTGGCTCCTCCCCCTGTAGCACGGGTTTTTATTTCCTCTAAACAAATTCATCATGTCAGTACAAAGCATAGTCAGAGAATACATAGTTTACAACATAGTGAAGTATATCATGGCTTTGGTTTACATTTGATCAGATAAGTACAAATTTACGATCTGGGAACAGCCCCGCAAGAAGGAAAAGGTCATAAGAGGTCATGCATCTGGTTTCTTAGAGCAGATAGTGCATTCCTCTTTAACAAAGAACCCTCTGCAAACTGAAATCACCTTTTAACCACATGTACATTTTTAATAACTTCGTCATTATAAGCATTTTATTCTAACAGTTAGAAAACAACTTTAGAAGCAGCTGCTCACTTCCCTCTGTGGAAAAAATCAGATTCTAATCGACGCTGAAACAGATATCGAAACTAGATCCTCATTTTTGGCATCGGTATCGATACAAAAAAGTCCCATTTCCAGGACAGAAATGAACCTTTTCCTGAACGATCTGCAGCTGCATCAGAACAACAGAAGAAAGTGTATAATCGACTCTGACAGAATCAGTGTGAACATTTCCTCAGGGTTCAGACGAGTCTGTTTTAGAGTCACTTTAACATTTGTGGAAATATGAACTAAGTGACACTGGACCAAAGTTCCCGTTTAACCCCGAAATCAAGAGTTATTTTCACGTTTTGAGAGTGAACGGAAAAGACTTTGCAGAGTTTTCCTGATTGAGCGAAACAACACACAGGAGTTTTATTTTTACACTTTGAACTGACTGAACCAGGACTGAACCAGGACTAAACCAGGACTGAACCAGGACTGAACCAGGACTGAACCAGGACTAAACCAGGACTGAACCAGGACTGAACCAGGACTGAACCAGGACTAAACCAGGACTGAACCAGGACTGAACCAGGACTAAACCAGGACTGAACCAGGACTAAACCAGGACTGAACCAGGACTGAACCAGGACTGAACCAGGACTGAACCAGGACTGAACCAGGACTAAACCAGGACTGAACCAGGACTAAACCAGGACTAAAGCTTTTCCTAAATGTGCCGTGTTTGGTGTAAGAGAAGAACAGACGAGACACTGAGGAGCACATGAGCTCACAGAGAAGGGCGTCCTGCAGGGGGCGCTAGGACCTCCTCACCTACAACAGAGACACAGAACTGCCCCCCCACCCTCAGTCCAAAGCCCAAGAACAGAGGCTCAGTGAAGGAGGCGCTGAAGGTGTGGAGGTGGAACAGACTTTCTCCAGAGACCTGAAAGAAGGACAGAACTCCATCCTCAGAGTCCAGGAACACACCCACAGTGATGGAGGAGAGTTTCTCATCTCTCTCAAGAAGTAAAACCCCATCAGTCCTTTTTGTCTCATTGTTTTTGTGTAAAAAAGAGAATTCTCCATCCTGGATCCTCATCATCCAGGACTGATCATTGTGTCCAAACCCACACTCCAAACCGTCTCCTCTTCTTCTGATTCCTCTGTAACTCACGGCTACATCAACACCCCCCCAGCACTGCACCTCCCAGTAACAGCGCCCCCTGAGGCCGGAGGAGCCCAGGACCTGAGGCCAGTCTGTGAATCTGTCCTCATGAAGACGATGAAATGTAAAGAGAGATAATTTCACAGTCCGTTTGTCCTCAGACACTGTGAGTTCTCTGTGTGCCGTGTTTGGATCCAGGGTGAGCTCACAATAATCTGAAACAAACACAACAATCAGGACTAAAGTTGTAAAGAGTTTGTCCTGAAAGAGCAACTGAGGTAAACTTCACATTATTCTCATGTTTTCTAATGTTTCTATCAAGAGGAAGAACAGGAAACACTTGAGTGTTTTTATTCTAACGTCCTGATGAGTTGGATCCATTTTCCTGTCGTTTGAAATGGCGTCTGTGTAAATAAATGAGAACAGATCATTGGATCATTTCTGTTGTAAGACGCTCGTCTTGGCTCATGTCGGGCTCCAAAATCCTCTTTGTTTAGTTCAGTTCAAACCCTCATCAGTGTTTTCAACGCTTCAAATCCTCTTCAAAAGTTCTCGTGCACTTTGAAAATGTGTGATTTTTGTGGAGCTGCAGCTCGTCTCGTCCCTAAATGTGTTCACAAGTTCTTTGGAATAAATAAATCCAGATCTGCCCAGACACGTGTCAGTCCCACAAGTGAAGCTCGACCCATTCAAATAATACTCACATTTTCTGAGACCTGGAACCATCCAGCGCTTTCCAGAAGGATCCAACCTGGAACACACAAGTCCAGTTTAGACCAGACCAGAGACCAGACCAGAGACCAGACCAGAGACCAGACCAGACCAGACCAGACCAGAGACCAGACCAGAGACCAGACCAGAGACCAGACCAGAGACCAGACCAGAGACCAGACCAGAGACCAGAGACCAGAGACCAGACCAGAGACCAGACCAGAGACCAGACCAGAGACCAGAGACCAGAGACCAGACCAGAGACCAGACCAGAGACCAGAGACCAGACCAGAGACCAGACCAGAGACCAGACCAGAGACCAGACCAGAGACCAGACCAGAGACCAGACAAGAGACCAGAGACCAGAGACCAGACCAGAGACCAGACCAGAGACCAGACCAGAGACCAGACCAGAGACCAGAGACCAGAGACCAGACCAGAGACCAGACCAGAGACCAGAGACCAGAGAAGAGACCAGAGACCAGACCTGAGACCAGACCAGACCAGACACCAGACCAGAGGCCAGAGACCAGAGGCCAGAGACCAGACCAGACCAGAGACCAGACCAGAGACCAGAGACCAGAGACCAGACCAGACACCAGACCAGAGCAGAGACCAGAGACCAGAGACCAGACACCAGACACCAGACACCAGACCAGAAACCAGAGACCAGACCAGAGACCAGACCAGAAACCAGAGACCAGACCAGAGACCAGAGACCAGAGACCAGACCACAGAACAGAGACCAGAAACCACAGACCAGACCAGAGACCAGACCAGAAACCACAGACCAGACCAGAGACCAGAGACCAGAGACCAGACTAGAGACCAGAGACCAGAGCAGAGTCTCACCTGACGGTCAGCAGGGGCGCTGGTCCTGCAGAGCAGTCAGGAGCTCTGCTGAGGCTCCTGGATGGTTGTAGCTCAGGTCGAAGTGTCTCAGGTGGGAGGAGGCGGAGCTCAGAGCTGAGGCCAGAGCAGCTCCGCCCCTTTCTGGAGACCAGACACCCAGACAGCCTAAAGACACAGATTACACTCATGTGAACACAAGGGGGCAGCATTACACTCATGTGAACACAAGGGGGCAGCATTACACTCGTGTGAACACAATGGGCAGCATTACACTCATGTGAACACAAGGGGCAGCATTACACTCATGTGAACACAAGGGGGCAGCATTACACTCATGTGAACACAAGGGGGCAGCATTACACTCATGTGAACACAAGGGGGCAGCATTACACTCATGTGAACACATGAGGTGTTTATTCATATTGATTTAAAAACGTCCTAATTTAGACTTTTAGATCGTTTTTAAGTATTTATCAAAGAAAACGCTCCTGAGATGAAATGTGCATTTATTTAAGTCTGGAAAACACATTTGAAGCCAAATAAACAGGAGAGTTTGACACTGGTGAGACGTGAGACGAGGCTGATCTGGATCTGCACTCGGACGCAGCGATACAGGTTTCCCTCCATTCGATATGTGTCTCCATACACGGGGCACGATATCGATTCCATTTCTCCTGGATTTTTCTGCTCCTCACTTTAATATAATCCCACTGTGAGATTAAGAATCAGGATCATTACACACGACGCCTGACAGTAGAACTGCTGTAAAGTTGAGTTTATATGTGACGTGTTTTAGTTCAGTTCAGATTTACAGCTCAGAGTTTGGATTCAGTGGAAATAAGAACAGAACTTTCTCAGCCTGTTGTATATTTTAGAATATCCCAGTCGACTCTGAACACAGACTGCAGTGGAGCTGCACTATCGCACTTTTCCTGCACACGTTTTCTGAGTGAAAGAGTGTGAGACTGTGTATCTGGAGGCGTCGCGTGTGCGTGTACGAGCGCCTTTGATTAAAGCCCCTGTGAAGCCAAAAGTGATTCTAGAGGATTTAAAGTTCATATCTTTGTCTTTTCTGCAAAGGGGACCTCACAGTGATGCAGTGTGAGGGCCGAGGGGCAGAGTGCATCATGGGAGCGTCTGACCTGAGCGTCTCCAGTCTGCAGGGGCGCTCTTCAGTCCAGCACACAGCAGCTCCACTCCTGAGTCCTGGAGGTCGTTGTGACTGAGATCCAAGTGTGTGAGACTGGAGGAGCTGAGGACTGAGGCCAGAGGAGCACAGCTGAGCTCCGTCAGGTTACAGCAGGACAGACTGAGGACAGAGAGGGACATTAGAGCACAGAGCAGAGGGCGGCTCAGACAAACACCAAAACTCTGGGCCATCTCCACCATAAGACCAGTGCATTTTATGGACAATGGGGAAACCTGTGAGGAGCAGTGGACCATCTCCAGACCTGGAGCTCGTCTTACTCTCCACTTCACTCCACACTTTACGTGTTTCATGTTTTTATGTGTCATGTGTGAAAGTGTGAAAGTGAAGCCAGACACGTGACTTCACTGTAAAGTCATTTCCCCACCAGGACAAATAGTTTTCATCTGCCTGTTCTTAAGTCTGAGCCTCTGCAGAGCCTCTACACTCAGTGTCGCTGTCGGCTTTGGCCGTAGCATTAGCCACGATCTGTCAGACTCCCCTCACAACTCAGAGGAAAATCAGCTGCAGTTAGATCACCATTTTACACATTTCACACCATCCCCAAAGAAATCCCCAAATCCATCTGGACTCATCAGGAGTGATATGATAAGGCCCTGTCCTAACAGCCTTCTCGCTGTGAGCTGAGTGCAGCCACCATGAGTCTGGACTCACATGGCTTTGGTGGAGGCCTTGACGACCAGCAGCAGATTCAGCAGAGCCTTGTGTGAACGACTGTATTTCCTCAGGTCAAACTCCTCTGAGTCTGAGGACAGTAAGAGGAAGGACAGAGCCGACCACTGAGCAGGAGACAGTTCCTCTGCCTCCAGACGTCCTTCTCTCATGTTCTTCTGTATCTCCTGCACCAGACTGTGGTCGTTCAGCTCGTTCAGACAGTGGAACAGGTTCAGACTTCTCTCTGCAGACACACCCTCTTCATTCAGCTTCTGTTTGATGTACTTTACTGTCTCCTGATTGGTCCGTTCACTTCCTGTGTGAGTCAGCAGACCCTGCAGCAGCCTCTGATTGGTCGGCAGAGACAGCCCCAGGAGGAAGCGCAGGAACAGGTCCAGGTGTCCGTTTGGACTCTGTAAGGCCTGGTCCACAGCAGAGCGGTAGAAGGACTCAAGGTTAGCACTTGTATGTCTTGTTTGACCAGGTTTAAAAGTTTAAATCGGGATGATAATGTGTGCGTCTGTGTCTTCAGCAGCTTCTCTTCAGAGCTGAAGAAGGTCTGATGGACGTGAAGAGCAGCCAGAAACTCCTGCACACTCAGATGGATGAAGCAGTAGACCTTGTCCTGGTACAGGCCTGGCTCCTCTCTAAAGACCTGTGTGAACACTCCGGAGTAAACTGAGGCCGCTGCAGCGTCCAGCCCACACTCGCTCAGGTCACTCTCATAGAAGATCAGGTTTCCTTTCTGCAGCTGCTCAAAGGCCACTTTTCCCAGAGACTTCACCATCTCCCTGGTCTCTGGAGTCCAGTGAGGGTCCTCCGCTGATCCCTGGTGATACTTGATGTTCTTGACTTTGGCCTGCACCACCAGGAAGTGGACGTACATCTGAGTGAGAGTCTGGGGCAGCTCTGGTTCCTCTGTTTGTTCCAGAAGCTTCTGTAGAACTGTGGAGAGGATCCAGCAGAAGATCGGGATGCTGCACATGATGTGGAGGCTGCGGATGCTCCTGATGTGGGAGATGACGGCTGTGGCTGTGGCCTGGTCTGTGAACCTCTTCCTGAAGTACTGCTCCTTTTGCAGGTCGGGGAACCCTCGCACCTCTGTCACCATGGAGACGAACTCAGCAGGGATCTGATGGGCCGCGGCGGGTCGTGTGGTTATCCAGAGGCGAGCGGAGGGAAGCAGCCTCCCCCTGATGAGGTTCACCAGCAGCACGTGCACTGAGGCCGACTCTGTGGGGTCGCTCAGGACCCGGGTTCGGCTGAAGTCCAGAGGAAGTCTGCACTCGTCCAGACCGTCAAAGATGAAGAGCACCTGGAGCTGTTGGAGGCTGCACAGACCTTTGGATGGACTGAAGAAGTGGTGCAGCAGCTGCACCAGGCTGAACCGTGAGTCTCTGAGCACATTGAGCTCTCTGAAAGTGAACGGGAACAGCAGCTGGAGCTCCTGGTGGGCCCGGCCTTCAGCCCAGTCCAGACTGACCTTCTGAGTCAGCACTGTTTTCCCCACGCCGGCCACGCCCTTCGTCAGCACCGTTCTGATTGGTGGCTGTGTCTCTGTGGTCATTGGCTCCTGTGTGGTCAGCTCTCCTCTGATTGGTCTGTGTGTGGGGACTTTAAACAGCTCTTCACACTTGATGGTCTCTGCAGTGGCTGCTTTTGTGGCTGTGGTCTCCATGTGTCTGGCCTCATGTTGCTCTGTGGACTCTCCTCTGTGATGTACAGCTCTGTGTAGATCTGCTTCAGTTCACATGAGTTTCCTTCTTTGGCGATGCCCTCACACACACGGCTGAACTTCTGGACCAGGCCTCTCTTCACTTCTCTCTGAACCTTCGAATAGTGACCTGGAAAAAGAGAAATGTGCATAAGAAGTGGAACTCGGACACTCTGGGTTTAGTTTCTGTTAAGTCGGGATAAGTTAAACCCAAACACTTTGCAAATCCTCATCAGCCAATCACAAAGCATTTCTTTACTGCAGCCGTGCACGTCTCACTGACTTCATAAATATGTTTCCAACAGGAGCTTTGTGCTTCAGCTGAGCATCCTCTTCATTCCAACAGAAGAAGGCTGCACAGCTGCAGTTGTGGCTCCAGGGGCGCTCAGCCCCTCTCTTCCCCTGACTGTCAGACACAGGTACAGAGTCCTGCTGCCTCTTGTCCACTGTCGGCTGCTGCGCCGTGACTAAACCTGATCTCTAAAGGGATCACCGCTGGGTGTCTGGCCACACGCTGCTTTCAGGACAGAACTTCACGCTCTGAGGGACGATGGACACAAACACGACACAAATGTTTGATTGAGGTGAGCTCCACTTTAAAGCAGCTCCAGTGTGAGGAGCTGCCACACACCGACCCTCAGAGCTCTGGACCCTCACACCATCTCACACTTCTTACTGGGCTGCAGACGCTGGGCCAGATGCTCCTGGTCCATCCTCTTCCAGGAAGTCCAGGGCGATGTTCAGGACCGCCTCTCTGCTCGGCTCCTCCCCTCACTCTCAGAGCATTCTGGGTAATCTGAGGCCAGGAGCCTGTGGAGCCTCTGCAGCTCCTGCTGGACAAAAGCCACGACCTGCTCCTCCAGACGCTGAAACACACATGTGGAGTTTACAGGCTTCATGGAGACATGAACTTCCACACAAACACAAACACCTCTGTGAGCTCCGTCTGTGGGGACGTTCTGGTACAGACCTGGAAAACAGAGTCCAGCTCACAGTCTCCTCTGGGGCCCTCTGCGCTCTCCTCTCTGTGGGACAAACAGAACAATGACCCCTGAACTCACACACTGTACAAAGAAGTGGACTGAGGGAGTGTGACGTCCCCACACTGTTTGGCTCCAAATGAAGCTCACTGAGGCTAGCAGTTCTATCAGCTAATCTGGAACCAGGGACCATATGTGGAAATCTGAGCCCGAGTATCATAGCTACCATGGAGCCAATCAGGAGCAGCGGTATTAAAGGTCCATACCCGAGGATCATGTCGACGGGTTCAGACCAACATCCTCAGGTCAGAGTGAGGAGCCCGACAGCAGCAGGTGCAGAGGAGCCACGACTCTTAGGTTCTTTAGGTTCTTACTCTGACTCTGGGCCTGGTTCATTAAACACTGGAGGTAGAGTCATGGAGCAGTCGCTCTTTAAGGCCAGGTGGTGGCGCCGTCTGTAAAACATGAGCACAGTTAGACTTTCTGACAGGCAGAGGGGAGTCCTGTTACACTGCAGGACAAACAGAATGTGGAGTGGACTAATATGTCCTTAAATGAGTCCAACATGAGACTATAACATGTCGTAGTGAGTCTGTCACAGTCCAGAGGCCTGAGCTCTCAAACTGATCCTGGATACGTTTGTTTCTCTCAGGAGAAGAAAGAACTTCTGTGGCTGATTATTGCTTCATTCTGATGTTGGAGCTCAGGGTTTTAATGATGCACTTTATTTCAAACAGGTTTATCTCAGTATTTCTCAGGAGGAAAATCTGGAGCTGTGAAATGTGTGACAGGCCGACCCCGACTGTGAGAGGGACTGAAGCTCTGAGCTCTGAGGAGAAGGTGTCGTGGTCTTACTCAGTCTCTGCTCCTGGTTCTTTAAACTCCAGAGGAGGAATCATGGAGCGGTCACTCTTTAAGGACAGAACTTCAGGTCTGTTCCTGAAAAACAGGAGTCACAGCGGCTCTTAAGAGACGGCTCTGCTGCAGACCTCCACCCAGAGGACCTCACGTGAGTCGCCTCCATCCACACGTCCCTCAGACACCCCCAAAGTCCCACATTTCATCACTGCTTTTCCCAGCGTCACCTGACTAAAGTTTAGGTGGTTTTAGACTAAAGACCCAAAGCCTTTTCCAAACCTGAACCATTCCAGACTTGAGCCGGACCTTAACCAGACCCAAAGCCTCCGGCCGAGTCCTGCACGGGTTCGGGTCCCCGCTGATACCCGACAGGTGAACCACAACTTTTAATGAAACAGGTGAAAAATGTTGTGCTGTGTCGAAGGCAGGAGAGCGCAGGTCTAATCTGCAGTTTACAAAACATGTGCTACAAAAACAGAGCTGTGTTTTAATGAAATGCAAAAATGATGTTTTTACAAGATGATTCAATGTAAAATCCATGTTTTTGCTGCATTCCCACAAATCTCTGTCACTTTCATTTTCAAACCACACACGCGACATCCTGCAGCTCAAAATGACTCCGACGAGCTGAAAAGAAAATGAGCGAGTGCAGAGCACAAAGTTCTGGCTCGGGTGCGGTTCAGTTGTCGGTCTGTGTTTAAAGACAGAATCTGGTCTAAATTCTGTGGGAAAACGGGTGTGGACTGAAGTATGACGGGTACGGGCGGGTGCGGTTTGTCAAAATCAGACCCATGCAGGACCCAGAGCCTACGGCAACACACACGGACAAACTCCATCTAACGCCTTTGCTATTTACGCCATTGTTATATTTTGTGACATGTTTTAATCTGCTCATTTCCCCACACAAGCAGAGACAAGAGAATTCAATTTAATGAAATTATTTGTAAAAATGTCTTTAAATCACCTTCAGTAATGTGGACTACAGCAGCTGATAAAAAGTGTCATGAAGCTTCAGTAAAGTGACACAAATGTGTGGGACGTGTGCGTGGAGGTGGGTCCAGGGGGAGTCTGGGGGCCTCTGGGGGCCTCTGGGGGCCTCTGGGGGCAGGTCTGCAGACAGACTCAGACTCTCTTGGCTCTTAAGCTGCTGCTGAAAGGTTCTTTTGAACAGTGCACTCACCCTGGATCAGTGCTGCCCCCTGGAGGCTCCTTCACAGAGTCACTCATCATGGACCTGAGGAAGAGCACAGAAAACAGTGGACAGTGAGTGAGCACGTTTCCCCACACAAAGCTCCAACAGCAGCTGAACGAGCCATTCACAGAAGAATCGTGACGTCCCAAGAGAAGCAGAACTTTAGAACAGCTCACACACTTTTACAGAACGCATCATATGGTTCAAAGGACCATCTGCTCTGACACGTCTGTCATTAGATCTGCTTTTTCACTCTTCCTTTAAAGGAATCTAACTTTTTAGTCCCTGTGGAGAATAAATCCCTCCTCATGAGGACGGCTCAGTGGAATTCTGTGACACTGGAGGGAACACGTTTGGAGAGGACTTCAGAAAAACGGAGAAAAACAAATCAAAAAGAAGAAGAGGAGCCAAAGCTGAGGCGTTTCAGTCCAGGATAAAGCTCACACAGTCCAACGGTTCTAAAGGCTCAATTTAACTCTCAGCAGATCTGACGAGTTTCTGTCATGGTCCAGTCCTGGTGCGATCCTTCCCTGCTTCACCCTCCCCCTCACTGACCTCCTTCCTCTCCGGATCTGCTGGGTGTGTCTGACTCCTCCTCCTGCTCCTGGCCTGTGCACCTGTTTGCCATCTCCAATCATCCCTGTATATCACCCTACCTCCCCTGCCTGCCTACTCTACCCACTGCCCTCCTGACCTGCCTGCTCCCCCTGCTATATTCATCATCTTTGTAATAAATCTTTGTAAACTCTCTTGGATTCCTGTCTGCCTTTGGGTCCTACCTTTATTCGATCGTGACAGTTTCCGCCATTTTGCTGCTGCGCATTTTCAGATAGTTTCACTTTGCGGCCGCTCCCTGCTAAAAACACACACGTCTGAAACCGGATTAAACCAGAACTAAACCAGGAATAAGCCCCAAGGTCAAAGCTACAGTGATAAATAAAGAAAACACTGCAGCGAGGGACGAGCTAAACGGGACTGAGAGTAAACCAGGACTAAAGCTTTTAAGCTACGGTGTCGCCTCAAAACTCACAATTTGACTGAAAACGGGACAAAAATGATCGTGACAGGAGAAAAAGCGCTGTGGACGATACTCACGCGAGTGGAGATGCTTCCTGCTGTGAGCTCTCAGTCCGGGGCCGTTTTTGTGCTCTTTAAAAGTGGATAAAGTGGAATCAGAGCGGAGCAGCAGTGACGCACACACGGGGACAGGAGCTCCGTCTGATCAGCTTCACAGGTAAAGGCGGAACCTGTGAACCTGGTGCCGCCTTCGCGGCTTCCGTTCATTCCTATCGACAGATACTAAAGTGCCGGAGCTGTATTGTCGCGTTTCCTTCTTTATCGGGCCGGACTATTTCCTTTGCAGAATAATCCAAATGTGTCCCGCACAGGAAAGTGCTCAACGACTTGATGTGGCCGCAGCTTCAGGCGCTCCCTGTGACAGGTGCAGAGCCCGAGAATCAAAATGTGCCACAAAACAAGACAAATGGTCAAGTCCAAAATGTTGTGTGTGTTTTCACTGTGGTGGATGTAGTGTTTAAGTACATATAGATTTATATAATATGTACAATCATCTATTTCACACAGTTTCACCATCACAGTGTGGCATGTCGGTGTGTGCTTCACCTTTAAGGTGAATGGTGGGTGGCATCAACATAACCCACAAAGACAGGTGCGCGCATGGCGCTCATACACACACCTCCTCGAGTGGGCTTTGAGGTGGCAGCGTGCTTCGCTCCCGCAGGACCGCGTTCGGGGTCATATCTCAACCAGTGCGCTCTTCTCGTCCTTTTATCAGGTCAGTCATTGCAGATTCCACCTGTGTTGTGTGCAGGCAGCAATAATCTTTTGGTCTTCGATCCAGGACTACGGTCTGGACTGGTCATTGTGGCCAACTTCACAGAGGTCTCGTGGTCTTACTCTGTGTTGTGGGAGTGCGCGCTCGAGGGCGCGCGTTGTGGGCTTGGAGCTCTTCCCGGGGTAAGTCTGCTCATTGTTTCGCCTTTGCTTTGGGTTGAATGTCATGGCTGACACCAAATTCTGCCTCAGATCCTGGGACGTTGTGGGAATTGGCCGCGATTCCCCGCGGCTCTCCTCCTCCTGCTGCTCACAGGTGCACGCGCCTCTCACCGATAAGATGCAACACTTTCTAGGGTTAATTCTTTACCTTTTTATTTATACTCGTGTTTCTTATTTAGGCGCTGTGTGCGCGGCCCGCGTTGGAGCCGCCACCTCCTGTTAAAGGGGCCGTTGTTTTTGTCCGGTTTTGTCCACACGCGCAGGTCACAACTGCGAGTTCATTCATTCACTTGTGGCCGGTGCCTTGCACTCTATAGTGCGCATGCTCAGGAGCAGATTCGCATCTTGCCCCATTTGGGCGAGTAAATTTATTTAAATAGGCAAAGACTCTTCTCATTTAATGTGAGAGCTCTGCCTTTCTGGGCAACTGCATGTTTATTGTGTGTTATTTTGTATATTTCTTGTTGATTTGCATGTACATTTATTTTGTTATTTCTCTTTAGTTACATTGCTTGTTTTGTTAATTTGGTTACTTATTATTGATTTGCTGTGTTTTTTTTTCCATTTATTGTCTTGATTTAAATTGTTGCCTATTAATTTAATTTTCATTGTCCAAGTTTATTGGGCTTAAGGTGCCCTGCAACCTCCATGACATGTGCTCTGTGCTTTTAAATGGTAATTGTGTAATATAAAGTTTTGATATTTTTATGAGAATATAGGCCTATTTTAAATATTTTTGATACAAATTAAATAAATTCTATTTTGTTAAATAATCCACCTCTCTTTTATCCAGACCTTGTGCGGCCTTCTGTGTAAAATTCGTTACCTCAAGATAATCTGGTCCTAGGGCCATATACCCTAGGTGGCGTTGTTGGGTTAATTCCAGAGTTGCTAACTACCGCTCTCGCTACAACAGGGACTGACTCATCATTTTGACACAATCCCCAGAGTGAAATATTACACAGCATCTTGCTGTGAACACAATAGACAAGATCTTCTGTTTCCAGATCCAGATGTGGTGCACGTGTCCATGGGCTGCAGATGTGGTGCGCGTGCACGTGCCTGAACCACTGTATCTGCTGTTGCTGCTGTGACGCTTTATGTTCTATGACATAGAACAAGGGGGCAATGCACATGCTACACTGTAGCATGTGCACTGCCCTTGTGTTCGGGCTGTTATAGCGGCCTCCATGGCAATAGAGGTGAGTGCAGGCATTGTACTGTTTCACCCATTAACTTTAAAGGTTCCACATGCTGTTTCAGCATTATTATTACAGACTAATATGACCTTTTTATCCCCTGCTCGTCTCCTGCATGGTGAACCCGCCATCACAGCCTCATTTGACTCTAGAAAGATGCACAACTTTAAACCCAGTGACTTTAATCCCACTGCCAGATGAAGGTCAGGTACACGACTGTCAGGAAGTGGCAGAGACATTAACTAAAACAGACCAGATTTATTGGATCAACCCATTGCTGGTAGTGAATTAATATTTGTAGATGGATCATCTCGCAAGAATGATTTAGGTAAGACTGAGACTGGCTACGCAGTAGTGACAGAGACAGCAGAGGCTTTACCGTCTAATTACTCAGCTCAAGCAGCAGAGTTGGCAGCACTGACAGAGGCATGTAAGCTGATGAAACATAAGATAGCAACAATATACACAGACAGTCAGTACGCCTATGCGACAGTACACACATTTGCCCAATACTGGAAGAATAGAGGAATGGTGACCTCTACAGGCAAAGCAGTAACACAGGCTCAACTACTCCTGGACCTACTACAAGCTGTACAGCTGCCACTGAAACTAGTGTAACGCGTTTGGGCTCAGGATCTGACTGGAGGGCACTCAGAAGAAGGAACGGAAGGAGTCGAGGGGTGTGAATAAAATGACAGGAACCAGAATTCATTTCAAAATGATCTGTATTGATAATTAAGTATATGTATATAGTAGGGTTGGGCGGTAATACGGTAATAAGGTATCCCGCGGTATCTAAAAATAGCCACTGTATCAGATTCATTACCGTCATTAAAAAAATCTTGCCCTAATATAATATTAACTATAATTGATTGAATGCCTAAATAAAGAGTGTTTTTTCAACACTTATGTATGTGTGGTTGTGTTTGTTAATTTAATACTATTACAGTTTAAAACGAATATTACTATGTTATAGTGTAATGTTGCTCTTAACTGTTGATCGGAGAGATGACATTCCTGGATGTTGCGTAGTCACGTGACATTACTGCTCCGAAGGGAGAAGGAGAAGGACAAGACAACATGACAGGCCGCGCTGAGTTGGTCCCAATGAAAAACACAACGTCTGCAATTTGGCAGCATTTCGGATTTCGGCCAAATGACAGGGGAGAGCCAGGCAGATCCGCTCGGCACTGTAGAGGAGCGAGCAGAAGCAGAGACAACTGCATATTGTCGCGAGCCTGTTATTCCGGGAGATGAAGAACCCCTTCTTTGGTGGAAATCCAATGGAGTCGGGCGCTTTCCTTTAATGTCGCGGGTTGCCCGAAAATACCTGTGTGTTTGTGCCACAAGCTCTCCATCGGAACGGGTCTTCAGCACCGCGGGCAAAGTTGTCAACCCACAACGTGCCCTACTCAAGCCGGAAAAAGTGAACATGCTGGTTTTTCTGGCGAAAAACATTCAATAGCTTAATCATTTTATTTTCAATAAGGAGTGGCTTTTTCTGACGTACAAAAACGGTTCGAAATGTTGTATAGTTGTACTTTTAATTTATTTGATTCATGTTAATATGTTTTAAAAATATACAAACGAGCAGTATTTTTCCAGTGCGTTCTCATATGCACATTTTCGGTTATGTCTTGTTAGCCTGTTTATTGTTCAGATTTTTCTTATTTGATAAGATCAAGTATTTTATTTATTTGATTCTTGTTGGTTGGTTACGGCCTTTGTTATTTACTGTCATTTTTGTTATTTGATAAGCCTGTGAGTGCTGGATTATATAGGGCTGTGTTTTAATTTAATTGATGTAGCCTATAGATTACTGTACTGGAAGTGGGCTTTAGCCCATAGACAATTTGTTATTTCGTTCTGTCGGTTGACTGCTGTATTTGCACTTTTTAAACATTTGTTAATAAAAGTTACTAATTTTTTACATGTTTTGTTATGTTTTCAGTATCATTAGGCCTATGGAATGCTTGCTTTTCTGTTTCTAAACGGTATAGGTGCAAGCTGCCATTTGGCCAGCGGACTCCACCTTAGTGCTACGAAGTGTTTTTTTTTTTAGCCTTAGCAACGGTAATACCGTATACCCCGGGAAAATGTGGAGACGGTTTAACGGTATCAAAATTTGGATACCGCCCAACTCTAGTCTATAGATAGAGAGGTATAAATAATAATGATACAAATAGAGGTATTATATTATATGATATTATATTATAAACAGATATACTTTAAACATGCGGAAAACAAACCCGACAGGAATGACAAACAGAATGACCGTCAATGTGTGTTTTCAGTCCAAGAGTTCATTGGTTGGAGGTGATGGTGGGTTTTGTTTGTTGAAATCCGTGTTTGTTACTATAGTTTCGAGTTCAGTTGAGTTATTGTAATCCAGAGAAAAATAGAATCCAGGGTTTGAAAAACAGTTTGATTTTTCCTACCGCGATAATGCGGTGATTCGTTAGCTCGCCATCTAGTGTCGAGTGGTGGTACTGCAGGAGTTGGTTGACCAGAATAATCCAGACAAAAAAAAAAAAACTGACCTAAAAGAGGGTCAGTAAAACACAAATTAATACATAAATCAAATTAAATTAGCCTTAGCTTCAAGTAATAAGTCATTACTGTTAACAAAATAAATTATTCAATGCCATATACATAATAAACATTTCATTTGGCAATCATTTCATCAAATAAATTAAATGCTTAAGTCAAGCTACAAAATAAAATAAATATAGTGCACCATTAAATAAATCAATTGTCATAATGTATAATCCATCCATCCATCCATCTTCTCCCGCTTAATCCGGCTGGGTCGCGGGGGCAGTTTGCTGCCCAATCCTCATAGCACCTGACCCTCCCTATGAACCCCTCTGCAGGTGGTGTACATACAAAATACAATGTTCAAATGGGTTCAAATGTGTTTTGTTGCGCAACAGAAGTTCAGCTCCATTTTAATTCAAGATGCCATAGCCGCTTGGGCTTTGTGCAAAAAAAGTAACAAAAAGCGCTTTAAATGTCCGAAGGGCATAAACATGCGTATTATTTTAGTACGGGTGCCCTTGGCAAAAGGTTCGGGTTCGGCAAAAATGAAAATAGAGCGAGGATTAAACTAAAAAGTCCGTTAATCGGTCGTGCCGATCGCATTTGTTTGTTAGCTTTAGCTTAGGCTAACTATATGGGTGTTCCCAGGTGGACACGTACTGCAAATAACTTGTGAATAAACAGGGTTTTTTTCACTCACCGGTGAGTAGATAGTGGGGGGCCCGGGGGTGAATCAATCCGCTGGGTCAGTTTCGTTAAGATCCGTGTGTTTGGAGCATTCTCATTCAAGTATTCCAGGACGTGGAGAGCACCGGAGCACCGGAGGAGAGGAGCAGGAGGCTGTGTGCGGTGGCGCCGGAAGTTAAAGGGAGTTATCCCGCCACAATAAGGCTGTACCCGGAAGTCGCTAATTGACGTGGGTTACACTAGCAACATGCAAATGCGCAGCACATACTAATGGGACAGATAAAATAACTTTAGGGAATGCATTTGCAGATAAGACAGCAAAAAACGCAGCAGCAAAGACAAACTACCTGTTACAATTGGGAAAGGCAGACACAGTTACAGATGACATATTACGAGACATGCAGCAACAAAGCCCACAGCAAGAAACACAAGTGTGGATAAAAAATGGAGCAACATTAAAAAATGGCATTTACATATGTCCCCAAAATAAACCCATCCTTCCAAAAAAATCTATACAAATGGGCAGCAATATTGAGCCACGGTAAGACCCATGTCTCAACAGGAGGGATGGTGGGAGAGATAGAGAAACATTATACAACCTATGGATTCAATTCTTACTCAAAACTGTTTTGTAGAGCATGTCTGATATGTGCAAAACACAACTCAGGGACATTTAAGACCCAAGCGAGGACAATTTCCACAACCCCAATATCCATTTCAAATTATTCATATGGACTTCATAGAGTTAAATCAAAGTGAAGGCAAGAAATATTGTTTAGTGATAATAGACGCATTTTTTAAATGGGTAGAACTATTTCCAACCAAAACACCAGATGCTCTGACGGTGGCTAAGGTGCTGTGTAAAGACATAATACCAAGATCTGGCATAACTGAGAGAATCTATAGTGATAATGGGACACACTTTGTAAACAGTCTAATTTCACATATTGGGAAGTTATTCCATATTGATTTAAAAATCATTGTGCCTATCGCCCTCAAAGCACTGGGTTAGTAGAAAGGATGAATGGTACGGTAAAAAATAGATTGAAGAAATGTATGGAAGAGACAGGAAGACCGTGGACTCAATGCCTAGATTTAGTTAAACTCTACATTAACATAACCAGTACAGTAGGATTAACACCTTATGAAACTATATTCAGGAGAATGTTCAGGCTGCCACAATTTAAAAATTGGGGTGCGACGAACGAACCATATATATGTTATAATAGCCCAAGATTTATCAGCATTGTAATGATCTCAATGTCTACGTTTAAGATAGGACCCTATCTAGCCAGAGATTGGTACAACTACCAACTTTATCTATGCACATCTCGATACGTAGGGGCCTGGGGAGACGTCTTCTCCACTACTGATTCCACATGGGCTAAAGATTCATATGGGTGGAACTCTATGGCGAGAAATTGGTCTCAAATTCTAACTCTGGGAAAGCAAAAGATAAATGGGAATCCAACTTTAGTATTGCGCCTTAATACAACGACTTTGCCATTACCATCACGGGGAATAAATTATGCACATTATGATGAACACCCCTGTTTTAGTTTTGCCCTATGTGTACACAAGAGTGGAGAAGACCCATGTACTGTTCTGTCCATATGCTCTAATATTAAGACAAGCGGCTCCTCTCTCCGGCAAGACCACAGGTGGAGGCGTCTGTTTCTTCATCAACTGCGGCTGGTGTACAGATGTGACAGTGATTGCGCAGCACTGCTCTCCCTCTCTGGAATATCTTTTCATTCACTGCAAACCGTTTTACTCTCCGCGGGAGTTCGCTTCATTCATTCTGGCTGCTGTTTACACCCGGCCGGACGCGGACGTGCACGCGGCTCAGTGCGCGCTCGCAGAGCAGATACTGCGTATGGAGCGGACATACCCGGACTCTCTCGCCATTGTTCTTGGGGACTTTAACAAAGCCAATTTAAGCCAGGAACTTCCCAAATACAAACAGTACATCAAATGCCCAACCAGAGAGGAGAGGACGCTGGATCACTGTTACAGCACGATAAGTGGGGCTTATCACGCAGTGCCCCGCGCTGCACTCGGACTTTCTGACCACGTAATGATCCACCTTATCCCCGCGTACAGACAGAGACTGAAACACTCTAAACCTGTCGTGAGGACTACGAAAAGGTGGAGTAGCGAGGCTATGGAGGAGCTGCGCACGTGTTTGGAAACCACAGACTGGGACGCTATGAGGGCTGCCTCTGACAGTTTGGATGAGTACACGGACACTGTCACCTCGTATATCCACTTCTGCGAGGACAGCATTGTGCCATCACGCACCAGGGTGAGTTATAACAATGACAAACCCTGGTTTACTCCCAAACTCAAACGGTTGTGGCTAGAAAAAAGGGAGGCTTTCAGAAGTGGGGATAAAGACCTCTACAAGGACGCCAGGTACCGGTTTAGCAGGGAAGTGGGCACTGCTAGACACCAGTTCTCTGAGAATATGCAGCAGCAGATTTCAGAGGACGACTCGGCTTCTGTGTGGAGGAGTTTTAGGAAAATCACCAACTACAAACCTAAAACTCCACACTCCACGGATGACCTGCCCCTAGCCAACAGTCTTAACGACTTCAAATGTCGTTTTGATGAGCATCAAGCAGCTCTCACACCTCCAACTGTTCCAACAATAGAGACGACCTGGACACTCATCCCCACCTCCCCCTCACCAGAGCCATCTCCACCCTTTCACATTCATGAGGCAGATGTGAAGAAGCAGTTCAAAAGGATGAATGCCCGGAAGGCGTCGGGCCCAGACGGTGTCTCTCCTGCCACCCTGAGACACTGTGCTAACGAGCTGCCCCAGTGTTTATGGGCATCTTCAACTCTTCACTGCAGGCTTGTCATGTGCCTGCTTCAAAACCTCCACCATTGTTCCTGTCCCCAAGAAGCCAAGGATCACCGGACTCAATGACTACAGACCTGTGGCTCTGACATCTGTGGTCATGAAGTCATTGGAGCGCCTGGTTCTGCCCCACCTCAAGACCCTCACAGCCCCTGGACCCCCTGCAGTTTGGCTACAGAGCCAAACGACGACGCCATCAACATGGCTCTACACTTCACCCTGCGGCATCTGGACTCCCCGGGAACCTACGCCAGGATCCTGTATGTGGACTTCAGCTCTGCCTTCAACACCATCCGCCCAGACCTCCTCCAAGGCGCTGTCCCAGATGAACGTGCCTGATCCTCTCTGCAGGTGGATCACTGACTTCCTGACGGGCATGAAGCAGCACGTGAGGCTGGGGAAGAATGTCTCGGACTCCCGGACCATCAGCACCGGCTCTCCCCAAGGCTGTGTTCTTTCTCCTCTGCTCTTCTCCCTGTACACCACCTGCTGCACCTCCTCCCATCAGTCTGTCAAGCTCATCAAGTTTGCAGACGACACCACGGTTTTCAGACTCATCTCAGACGGGGATGAGTCGCCTACAGGACGGAGGTTGATCGACTGGTGTCCTGGTGCAGCCAGAACAAAATGGTGCTTAACACCCAGAAGACAGTGGAGATGATTGTGGACTTTAGGAAGCACAGCCCCACTCCCTCCATCATCCTGACCCACACCCCCATCACCACTGTGGACTCACTCCCCTGGGGACCATCACCCAGGACCTCAAATGGGAGCCTCCATCACCTCCGTCATAACGAAGGCCCAGCAGAGGATGTACTTCCTGAGGCAGCTGAAGAGATTCAACCTGCAGCACGGACACTGGTGCAGTTCTACACGGCCATCCTCACCTCCTCCATCCCCGTGTGGTGCTGGAGCCTCCACCAGGGACAAACACAGGCTGCAGCGTGTTGTGCTCTGCTGAGAAGGTGATCGGCTGCAGCCTCCATCTCTTCAGGACCTGTTCACCTCCAGGACTCGGACACGTGCAGGTCGAATTGCAGCTGACCCTTCTCACCCTGGACATGGACTTTTTGACCTACTCCCCTCAGGCAGGAGGCTACAGAACCTCTCGCCACAAAAACAGTTTCTTCCCCTCTGCTGTTGGACTCATAAATAATAACACTAGGACTGGTCCCACCCCCCACTCTGCTTCTGTCACATGACCCTGTGTTTTCACACCTGCCTGTTTTGCACTGATCATTACCTGCACTGTTATACTCTTACACTCTATTATATTCCTGTAAATTTTGTTGTTATATTATAGTTTTTTTTTCTACTTTATTTTATTCTATTTTTATTTGTTGCATGTTTAGTGTTTGTCTACATCCTGCTCCAAGTACTGCAGCAATTTCCTAATGTTGTGAACCTGTTCACTCATATGGCAATAAATAACATTTTGATTCTGATTACCGAAGGTAACGCCAACACATCTAAAACAGACACCCCCATTGACAACCTGACCCCAGGATTGAAAAAAGGACAAAAATGAAAATCAAAATTGTTAATGGCCACTACCTACAGACGAATGGTTCCAAATCACTACTGGCATTTCAGGACAAAACAACACCTGGTTGCTTATGGTAGAACAAGCTGCAAAGGCTGTAAATTCTGATTGTGTTGTGTGCTTAGGGCCCAGACCAATACTTTGTGTGGTACCAGCAACTATGTCACCAGACTGTGCAGCTGACGTTATGCAAAAGACTGTTCCACAAGCCAACTGTACATTCTGGGACTCAGTTTATCCACTCACACCCCTAGAAAAGAGAAAACCATTGTTTAACAAAAATGTTCTTATGGCGAATTATACATGTATTAATATGACAGGCACAGGGGAGATATTAGGTAACCTGTCCTTAGAATGGTGTTATACTATGTTACATGTATGAGACAAATTTACACCTGTATCGAGAGGAGATGTATGGTGGTGGTGTGGGGAAGAGAAGCTGTATGACAAATTACCAAAGGATGTGACTGGTCTATGTGCCCTAGTGTCTTTACTCCTGCCTGCGACCATACACCCCCTCTCAGCCCAGGACTTATTACGAGCAACAAGGAGTCTATTACCACAAGAGTGGCATAGAGACAAAAGAGCTTCTAAGTGGCTAGGAGATAATGATCCCACTTATACTGACGCAATAGGAGTGCCCAGAGGAGTTCCCAACGAATACAAACTGTCAGATCAGGTTGCAGCAGGTTTTGAAAACATACCTGTAATTGCAGCAATTTTTCCAATCACACCGAACAAAAATGTAGACAGAATTAATACTTATAGGTCCACTACATCCACTACAATGTGCAAAAACTAGGCAACTGGACACAAGCAGCTTTGAGGCAGTGCATGAGCAGCTAGCAGCCACATCACTGATGTCATTCCAGAATCACAGAGCCTTGGAGATGCTCTTGGCAGAGAAAGGGGCCGTGTGCGCGATTTTTGGCAGTCAGTGTTGTACTTTTATCCCGAATAATACTGCGTCCGATGGCAGCTTGACCAGAGCAATAGAGGGTCTTCATACCCTCAACAAGCGCATGAAGGAGCAGTGTGGCATCGACCAGTCAATGTGGGATGACTGGCTGGGTGTGTTTGGCAGGTACAAAACACTCGTGAGCTCAGTGCTGATCTCAATAGCCCTGTTCTCCGTGATATTGACCTTGTGTGGATGCTGTTGTATTCCCTGTATCCGTAGTCTAGTCAACCGCTTAATCACCACAACAATAGCCCCTGGTCCAGAGGACAGGGCAGTCCAAATCCATCTTTTGGCTGATGGTGACTCTGACGTTGAGGACTCCACTGAGGCCTTTGCCACATTGTTCAGAGACGGAAAAGACACACCTTTGTAAATAACATAAACCTCCGAGTGTAAGCTTATTTTGTTTATCTATGAGTTTGTAGCTGAAAATCAAAAGAAGTGGTTATAAATGATTCTATCCAGCAAATATGTGATAAACAGGAGGGAAATGTTACAGTCCCTGACAAAAGTCTTGTCTCTTATCCATTTTGTAGAAACAAAAGTTTATAACCTGACTTTAAATGAATCGATTGGTTTTAGAAATGTCTCATATAAAAGCTGAAACCCTCCCAAATTATGCTCAATATACTAAAATAAATTTGCTTCACTGAAGATTGATCATTTAATGATCACAGAAAGGTCAGATTTTGGCAAGACAAAAGTCTAAGATACAGCTTCATGTCAGGAGTGTGTTTGGGGACAGGAGGCGCTTCACTACTTTTGTCAACACTGAGTGAATGGGCTTCACACTGCTGAACAATCACAATAGGCCCTACGCCGCCGAGGCGCTCGGGCGTAATGATGATAATAATAATAATAATAATAATTTTATGTGGACTTGGTTTAGTCCTGGTCTGGTCCTTGTCTAGTACTAGTACTGGTTTGGTCCTGATTTAGACCTGGTTTGGTTCTGGCCTGGTCTTGATTTAGTCCTGATCTAGTCCTTGTTAAATCCCAATTTAGACCAGGTCTAGTCCTGGTTCAGTCCTGGTCTAGTCTTTGTTTAGTCCTTGTTTAGTCCTGGTTGAGTCCTGGTTTATTCCTGGTTCAGTCCTGGTTTAGTCCTTGTTTAGTCCTGGTTTAGCCCTGTGTTAGAATAAAATGCTTATAATGAGGAAGTTATTAAAAATGTACATAGTCTCAATGATATAAACCAGGCTCCTTCTGCATGAAAGAGCCTTTGTTAAGAGTCTGTGAGGTACCCAGCACTATATCTGCTAAAAACCAGATGTGTGACCTTTTGAACTCTATTTGAGAGGACGGGATGACTCTCAGGCCATATATCTGTGCTTATCTGATGAAATGTAAACCTAACGCATGATATACGTTGACCATGCTGTCTATTGTAAACCTAACCATGATGTATTTTGATGACACAATGCCTTCAATAAAAGCTAAGGGAGAGAGAGGATCTGCGAGAGATAATGGTCTGGGACCAGGTGGGTGCTGAGGCAGCGCTACTCTCTCCCGTGCACGTAAAGGAAACTGGCTCAGGTGATTTAATCCTCAATTAGGTAGGAGACTGGCATTTATATAAAACTGTTGAATATTTTGCTGCTTGTAATTTATTCCTTAACACCCTGGTTTAGTCCTGGTTCAGTCCTGGTTTAGTCCTGGTTCAGTCCTGGTTTAGTCCTGGTTTAGTCCTGGTTAAGTCCTGGTTCAGTCCTGGTTCAGTCCTGGTTTAGTCCTGGTTTAGTCCTGGTTCAGTCCTGGTTTAGTTCCAGTTCAGTCCCAAATGAATGCACATCCAGTTGTTGATTATTATAGATTTATTTACAGACATTTGATCAATTTTGTACAAACATTTTAAAAACATGAACCCGGCTCAGAATGTTCCAGTCCAGTTTAAACGCTCGTGTCCCCGAGAAAACAAAACGGCGTCTGTTCTCCTCCAGAGACCCCGAAAAACACCCAAAAACACCTGAAAAACACCCGAAAAAAAACGAAACGCCCAAAAAACACCCAAAAAACACTCAAAAGCTCATTTATTATTCATTTATTCTGCCACTGCGACAAGAGCGGAAGGGCATCTGAGCTAAAGCCCCCGAGGAAAGGAATCGCAGCCGTCATGGACTTCTGTGTTTTAAGTTTTAAGTTAATTCTCTAAAAATAAATAAGTAAATAAATGGTTCCAGTGTTGGGGGACAGTCATTTAAAGGGGCTCTAAAAACACTTCTCGACCAATCAGAAGCTTCAGCCGCCTTTTTGGCCCCGCCCACTTTAGTCTAAACGTTCCTAATCCGCTTTTCTGTGGCGGCACTTCCGGTCGTGTCCATGCAGAATTTGGGAAACGTTTTGCATCTCGGACATGACATAAAGTCGCTTCATTTGTGTAAAATGTTCAAGTTTCACGTGAAACAACAAGTCGCACGTCACGATTCTCTGGAGGATTTAAAGTTAAACTCGGCCACATCTGAAGATAAAGTCCGATTCTAGAGGAGGTGGAATTCTGATTTAGTCCTGCTTTAGTCCTGATTTAGTCCTAATTTAGTCCTGGTTTAGTCCTGGTTTAGTCCTGATTTAGTCTTGATTTAGTCTTGATTTAGTCTTGATTTAGTCTTGATTTAGTCCTGATTTAGTCCTGATTTAGTCCTGATTTAGTCCTAATTTAGTCCTGATTTAGTCCTAATTTAGTCCTGGTTTAGTCCTAATTTAGTCCAGATTTAGTCCTGGTTAATCCTAATTTAGTCCTGATTTAGTCCTGATTTAGTCCTGATTTAGTCCTAATTTAGTCCTAATTTAGTCCTGTTTTAGTCCTCATTTTGTCCTGATTTAGTCCTGATTTATTCCTGATTTAGTCCTAATTTAGTCCTGGTTTAGTCCTAATTTAGTCCAGATTTAGTCCTGGTTAATCCTGATTTAGTCCTGATTTAGTCCTAATTTAGTCCTGTTTTAGTCCTCATTTTGTCCTGATTTAGTCCTGGTTTAGTCCTGGTTTAGTCCTGATTTAGTCTTGATTTAGTCTTGATTTAGTCTTGATTTAGTCCTGATTTAGTCCTGATTTAGTCCTGATTTAGTCTTGATTTAGTCCTAATTTAGTCCTGATTTAGTCCTGATTTAGTCTTGATTTAGTCCTAATTTAGTCCTGATTTAGTTCTAATTTAGTCCTGGTTTAGTCCTAATTTAGTCCAGATTTAGTCCTGGTTAATCCTAATTTAGTCCTGATTTAGTCCTGATTTAGTCCTGTTTTAGTCCTGATTTAGTCCTGATTTAGTCCTGATTTAGTCCTAATTTAGTCCTGATTTAGTCCTAATTTAGTCCTAATTTAGTCCTGTTTTAGTCCTCATTTTGTCCTGATTTAGTCCTGATTTAGTCCTGATTTAGTCCTGATTTAGTCCTGATTTATTCCTGATTTAGTCCTAATTTAGTCCTGGTTTAGTCCTAATTTAGTCCAGATTTAGTCCTGGTTAATCCTAATTTAGTCCTGCTTTAGTCCTAATTTAGTTCTGGTTTAGTCCTGTTTTAGTCCTAATTTAGTCCAGATTTAGTCCTAATTTAGTCCTGTTTTAGTCCTCATTTTGTCCTGATTTAGTCCTGCTTTAGTCCTAATTTAGTTCTGGTTTAGTCCTGTTTTAGTCCTAATTTAGTCCAGATTTAGTCCTAATTTAGTCCTGTTTTAGTCCTCATTTTGTCCTGATTTAGTCCTGATTTAGTCCTGATTTATTCCTGATTTAGTCCTAATTTAGTCCTGGTTTAGTCCTGCTTTAGTCCTAATTTAGTCCTAATTTAGTCCTGGTTTAGTCCTAATTTAGTCCTTATTTAGTCCTGATTTAGTCCTAATTTAGTCCTGGTTTAGTCCTGCTTTAGTCCTAATTTAGTCCTGGTTTAGTCCTAATTTAGTCCGAATTTAGTCCTAATTTAGTCATGATTTAATCCTGATTTAGTCTTGATTTAGTCCTGTTTTAGTCCTAATTTAGTCCTGGTTTAGTCCTAATTTCGTCCTGATTTAGTCCTGATTTAGTCCTAATTTAGTCCAAATTTAGTCCTGCTTTAGTCCTGGTTTAGTCCTGCTTTAGTCCTAATTTAGTCCTGATTTAGTCCTGATTGAGTCCCATTTTAGTCCTAATTTAGTCCTGGTTTAGTCCTGCTTTAGTTCTGGTTTAGTCCTGGTTTAGTCCTGCTTTAGACCTGGTTTAGAAATGGTTTAGTCCTCATTTTGTCCTGATTTAGTCCTGATTTAGTCCTGATTTATTCCTGATTTAGTCCTAATTTAGTCCTGGTTTAGTCCTGCTTTAGTCCTAATTTAGTCCTAATTTAGTCCTGGTTTAGTCCTGCTTTAGTTCTGGTTTAGTCCTGGTTTAGTCCTGGTTTAGTCCTGATTTAGTCCTAATTTAGTCCTGATTTAGTCCTAATTTAGTCCTGGTTTAGTCCTGGTTTAGTCCTGCTTTAGTCCTAATTTAGTCCTAATTTAGTCCTGGTTTAGTCCTGCTTTAGTTCTGGTTTAGTCCTGGTTTAGTCCTGGTTTAGTCCTGATTTAGTCCTAATTTAGTCCAAATTTAGTCCTGCTTTAGTCCTGGTTTAGTCCTAATTTAGTCCTGATTTAGTCCTGATTGAGTCCCATTTTAGTCCTAATTTAGTCCTGGTTTAGTCCTGGTTTAGTCCTGCTTTAGTCCTAATTTAGTCCTAATTTAGTCCTGGTTTAGTCCTGCTTTAGTTCTGGTTTAGTCCTGGTTTAGTCCTGGTTTAGTCCTGCTTTAGTTCTGGTTTAGTCCTGGTTTAGTCCTGGTTTAGTCCTGATTTAGTCCTTTCTGACCCCGTTTATTTCCGTTTGGTTTGGGTTTCCCGTGGGCGGGGCAGGCGGGCGCTCACAGGTAGGGCTCTCCGGAGTGGGCGGGGCAGGCGGGCGCTCAAAGGTAGGGCTCTCCGGAGTGGGCGGGGCAGGCGGGCGCTCACAGGTAGGGCTCTCCGGAGTGGGCGGGGCAGGCGGGCGCTCGCAGGTAGGGCTCTCCGGAGTGGGCGGGGCAGGCGGGCGCTCGCAGGTAGGGCTCTCCGGAGTGGGCGGGGCAGGCGGGCGCTCACAGGTAGGGCTCTCCGGAGTGGGCGGGGCAGGCGGGCGCTCACAGGTAGGGCTCTCCGGAGTGGGCGGGGCAGGAGGGCGCTCACAGGTAGGGCTCTCCGGAGTGGGCGGGGCAGGAGGGCGCTCAAAGGTAGGGCTCTCCGGAGTGGGCGGGGCAGGCGGGCGCTCGCAGGTAGGGCTCTCCGGAGTGGGCGGGGCAGGCGGGCGCTCACAGGTAGGGCTCTCCGGAGTGGGCGGGGCAGGCGGGCGCTCACAGGTAGGGCTCTCCCGGAGTGGGCGGGGCAGGCGGGCGCTCACAGGTAGGGCTCTCCCGGAGTGGGCGGGGCAGGCGGGCGCTCTCAGGTAGGTCTCTCCGGAGTGGGCGGGGCAGGCGGGCGCTCAAGGTAGGGCTCTCCCGGAGTGGGCGGGGCAGGCGGGCGCTCACAGGTAGGGCTCTCCGGAGTGGGCGGGGCAGGCGGGCGCTCGCAGGTAGGGCTCTCCGGAGTGGGCGGGGCAGGCGGGCGCTCACAGGTAGGGCTCTCCGGAGTGGGCGGGGCAGGCGGGCGCTCGCAGGTAGGGCTCTCCGGAGTGGGCGGGGCAGGAGGGCGCTCACAGGTAGGGCTCTCCGGAGTGGGCGGGGCAGGCGGGCGCTCACAGGTAGGGCTCTCCGGAGTGGGCGGGGCAGGAGGGCGCTCACAGGTAGGGCTCTCCGGAGTGGGCGGGGCAGGAGGGCGCTCACAGGTAGGGCTCTCCGGAGAGGGCGGGGCTGGAGGGCGCTCCCCGCTAGGGCTCTCCGGAGTGGGCGGGGCAGGAGGGCGCTCACACGTAGGGCTCTCCGGAGTGGGCGGGGCAGGAGGGCGCTCACAGGTAGGGCTCTCTGGAGTGGGCGGGGCAGGCGGGCGCTCACAGGTAGGGCTCTCCGGAGTGGGCGGGGCGGGCGCTCACAGGTAGGGCTCTCCGGAGTGGGCGGGGCAGGCGGGCGCTCACAGGTAGGGCTCTCCGAAGCGGCGCCGGCACTCGACCACACCAGCAGGGGGCGCTCTGTCACAGCGCTGGGTCAGTTTGAGCGAAGCGGGGCTCAGGCGGGAGAAGGCCAAACGGTATTCACGATCAAACGCATCTGGAGAGGAGGAGGAGGAGGAGAGGAGGAGGAGGAGGAGGAGGAGAGGAGGAGGAGAGGAGGAGGAGAGGAGGAGGAGGAGAGGAGGAGGAGGAGGAGAGGAGGAAGAGGAGAGGAGGAGGAGGAGGAAGAAGAAGAGGAAGAGGAGGAGGAAGAAGAGGAGGAAGAGGAGGAGGGGGAGGAGGAGGAGAGGAGGAGGAGAGGAGAAAGAGGAGAGGAGGAGGAGGAGGAAGAAGAAGAGGAAGAGGAGGAGGAAGAGGAGGAGGGGGAGGAGGAGGAGGAGGAGGAGAGGAGGAGGAGGAGAGGAAGAGGAGAAGGAGGAGAGGAGGAGGAGGAGGAAAAGGAGGAGGAGGAAAAGGAGGAGGAGGAAAAGGAGGAGGAGGAGGAAAAGGAGGAGGAGGAGAGGAGGAGGAGGAGAGGAGGAGGAAAAGGAGGAGAGGAGGAGGAGCAAAGGTCAGAGGAAAACACGGTGGGGAAATGAGAGGTTGGATTTCAGACTCACCGACGTCGATGTTTTCTCTGCCCAAAGCCACGAGACACAGGAACAAGAGGTCGCGGTAAACACTCCTGAAAGAGCCACGAGTAGACCTGGTTTAGACCTGGTTTAGACCTGGTTTAGACCTGGTTTAGACCTGGTTTAGACCTGGTTTAGACCTGGTTTAGACCTGGTTTAGACCTGGTTTAGACCTGGTTTAGTCCTGGTTTAGTCCTGGTTTAGTCCTGGTTTAGACCTGGTTTAGTCCTGGTTTAGTCCTGGTTTAGTCCTGGTTTAGTCCTGGTTTAGACCTGGTTTAGACCTGGTTTAGACCTGGTTTAGACCTGGTTTAGACCTGGTTTAGTCCTAGTTTAGTCCTAGTTTAGACCTGGTTTAGTCCTGGTTTAGTCCTGGTTTAGTCCTGGTTTAGACCTGGTTTAGTCCTGGTTTAGACCTGGTTTAGACCTGGTTTAGACCTGGTTTAGTCCTGGTTTAGTCCTGGTTTAGTCCTGGTTTAGTCCTGGTTTAGACCTGGTTTAGTCCTGGTTTAGTCCTGGTTTAGTCCTGGTTTAGACCTGGTTTAGACCTGGTTTAGACCTGGTTTAGACCTGGTTTAGTCCTGGTTTAGTCCTAGTTTAGTCCTGTTTAGACCTGGTTTAGTCCTGGTTTAGTCCTGGTTTAGTCCCGCCTCAGTCCTGGTCCAGTCCCGGTCCAGTCCCGGTCCAGTCCCGGTCCAGTCCCGGTCCAGTCTCGGTCCAGTCCCGGTCCAGTCCCGGTCCAGTTTCGGTCCGGTCCCGGTCCGGTCCTGACCTCTGGCGCTGCAGGCCCAGCGTGAGGCCGAGCAGGTGCAGGAGTTGGGTTATGGGTCGGTTCAGGTCGTTGTTCTGGATGTTCCGGATGATTCCTCGGAGAACCTCCTCACTGAAGGACCTCTGCTGCTCCGGGAACGGCCTCGAACTCGGATAACCCAGGTCTGCAAGAACGAGGGAGGAGAGAGGAGGAGAGAGGAGGGGAGACGAGGGCGTGAGGAGGGGAGGAGAGGAGACGAGGGCATGAGAAGGGGAGAAGGGGAGAGGAGGAGAGGAGAGGAGAGAAAAGAGGAGAGAGGAGAGAGAAGAGGAGAGAGAAGAGGAGAGAGGAGAGGAGAGGAGGAGAGGAGAGGAGGAGAGGAGGGGAGGAGAGGAGACGAGGGCGTGAGAAGGGGAGAAGGGGAGAGGAGGAGAGGAGAGGAGAGAGGAGGGGAGGAGGGGAGGAGAGGAGATGAGGGCGTGAGGAGGGGAGGAGAGGAGATGAGGGCGTGAGGAGGGGAGAAGGGGAGAGGAGGAGAGAGGAGAGAGAGAGGAGGAGAGAGGAGTGAGGGAGATGAGAGGAGAGGAGAGAGAGGAGAGAGGAGAGAGAGAGAGGAAGAGAGGAGAGGAGAGAGGAGAGGAGAGGAGGAGAGGAGAGGAGAGGAGGAGAGGAGAGAGGAGAGAGGAGAGAGGAGAGAGAAGAGGAGAGAGGAGAGGAGAGGAGAGAGGAGAGGAGGGGAGGAGGAGACGAGGGCGCGAGGAGGGGAGGAGAGGAGACGAGGAGAGGAGAGGGGAGAGGAGAGAGGAGATGAGAGGAGAGAGGAGAGGAGAGAGGAGAGGAGAGGAGAGGAGAGAGGAGAGAGGAGAGAGGAGAGGAGAGAGGAGAGGAGAGAGGAGAGAGGAGAGGAGAGAGGAGAGGAGAGAGGAGAGGAGAGGAGGGGAGGAGATGAGGGCGTGAGGAGGGGAGAAGGGGAGGAGAGGAGAGGAGAGAGGAGAGGAGAGAGGAGAGGAGAGAGGAGAGAGGAGAGGAGAGGAGAGAGGAGAGGAGAGAGGAGAGAGGAGAGGAGAGGTGAGAGGAGAGGAGGGGAGGAGGAGACGAGGGCGCGAGGAGGGGAGGAGACGAGACGAGAGAGGAGAGGAGAGAGGAGATGAGAGGAGAGGAGATGAGAGGAGAGGGGAGAGGAGAGAGGAGAGGAGAGGAGAGAGGAGAGGAGAGAGGAGAGGAGAGGAGAGAGGAGAGGAGAGGAGAGAGGAGAGAGGAGAGGAGAGAGGAGAGGAGAGGAGAGGAGAGGAGAGAGGAGAGGAGAGGAGAGAGGAGAGGAGAGAGGAGAGGAGAGGAGAGGAGAGAGGAGAGAGGAGAGGAGAGAGGAGAGAGGAGAGAGGAGAGGAGAGAGGAGAGGAGAGGAGAGAGGAGAGAGGAGAGGAGGAAGCGTCTGGGGAGGGGGAGTCTCACTGTAGCTGTTCCACAGGATGTAAAGCGGCTGCAGTTGGTCCTGGTGCAGTTTCAGGTTGTCCCACAGGATCTGGACCAGGACGTGTTTACTGTCCTCAGACATGAGCTCCCGAGGAACCTGCACGACATAAAAATGCTTAATTTAGGCCCTGAGCTACAAAATGTAAAATCTCAAGTCTGTAAGTAAATTAAAAATCTGCTTATTGCCCTAAAAACAAAAAAAGTGCAGTGGCTCCATGACTTTCCTGGTCCAGTCCTGGAAACAGCTCCTGTCAGGACCACGGCCAGAGCCACAGCACTTCTGCATTTCCAGGGTGGAAATTACATTTGGATTTGTTCATTTGGACTGAAATAAACCTTTAAATAAAAATAGAAAGAGATGCACAATTACACACACCAAGATGTGTCATTTTCCATGTGTGTGAGAATTAACTCCACTTAGAGCGACTTTTTCCCTCGTTATAAACACACACAGTCAGAGGAGTCGACCATCTTGACTCACTTCACTCTTTGGCAAAGTTTGGCTCGATCAAAATGGACGGAGCGCATGAGTTTGGGGAAAACAAAGTTCCTATTGGACACTCGTTTTGCTCCCGTCATCACACAGCGTGAGTGTGACGTAGGATAAAGCCGCAGAAATGTACGGAAACCTCTATGTCTGCACTTTCAGAGGGGAAAAGGAAGTTTCTGTCTTTATGGTTACAAAGTTCTGCCGTTATAGAAACATATTCCTCTGAGTCGTGTACGATGTCGTGGGTTTTCGAGGGTTAATTGCAACATGAAGAAAAAAATCCATCTGAGGCCAAATGCAGTAAAATTGCCTGAGGTCTGGAAGGGTTTTGAAGCTCAGGGGTCAGTTCTGTGCGATATGGGAGCGTTAAATGTGACTGTGGCGTGTTGCGGTGTGAGGGGCCAGAGCGCCCCCTGCTGCTCACCGGGGGCGCGTGCCTGTTGCAGTGCTCGGAGGCGAGGACGAGGCCGGGCAGGTGTGAGGGCAGCTGCAGGCGCCGGAAGAACCACAGCAGGTTCCAGAAGAGGATGGGGTGAAGGTCGACGAGCGCCGGGTCACTGAGGCACGACGCCCCCTCATGGTCCAGCAGCGTCTCCACCTCCTTCCACAGCACCAGGGGACTGAGGTACGGCACCGTGACGGGCTCCGGGCGCCACAGGGGCCAGTCCGCCGCCTCCTGAGGGGACCGGGGTTAGTCCTGGGTAAGACCTGATATAGTCCTGATATAGTCCTTGTTTAGTCCTGGTTTAGTCCTGGTTTAGTCCTGGTATAGTCCTGGTTCAGTCCTGGTTTAGTCCTGGTTTAGTCCTGATATAGTCCTGGTTTAGTCCTGGTTTAGTCCTGATATAGTCCTGGTTTAGTCCTGGTTTAGTCCTGGTTTAGTCCTGATATAGTCCTGGTTTAGTCCTGGTTCAGTCCTGGTTCAGTCTGGGTTCAGTCCTGGTTTAGTTCTGGTTTAGTCCTGATATAGTCCGGGTTTAGTCCTGGTTCAGTCTGGGTTTAGTCCTGGTTCAGTCCTGGTTTAGTCCTGGTTTAGTCCTGATATAGTCCTGATATAGTCCTGGTTTAGTCCTGGTTCAGTCCTGGTTCAGTCCTGGTTTAGTCCTGGTTTAGTCCTGATATAGTCCTGGTTTAGTCCTGGTTTAGTCCTGGTTTAGTCCTGGTTTAGTCCTGATATAATCCTGGTTTAGTCCTGATATAGTCCTGGTTTAGTCCTGGTTCAGTCCTGGTTCAGTCCTGGTTTAGTCCTGGTTTAGTCCTGATATAGTCCTGGTTTAGTCCTGGTTTAGTCCTGGTTTAGTCCTGGTTCAGTCCTGGTTTAGTCCTGGTTTAGTCCTGATATAGTCCTGGTATCGTCCGGGTTTAGTCCTGGTTCAGTCCGGGTTTAGTCCTGGTTCAGTCCTGGTTTAGTCCTGGTTTAGTCCTGATATAGTCCTGGTTTAGTCCTGATATAGTCCTGGTTTAGTCCTGGTTTAGTCCTGGTTTAGTCCTGATATAGTCCTGATATAGTCCTGGTTTAGTCCTGGTTCAGTCCTGGTTTAGTCCTGATATAGTCCTGATTCAGTCCTGGTTTAGTCCTGATATAGTCCTGGTTTAGTCCTGGTTTAGTCCTGGTTTAGTCCTGATATAGTCCTGGTTTAGTCCTGATATAGTCCTGGTTTAGTCCTGGTTCAGTCCTGGTTTAGTCCTGGTTTAGTCCTGGTTCAGTCCTGGTTCAGTCCTGGTTCAGTCCTGGTTTAGTCCTGGTTTAGTCCTGATATAGTCCTGGTTCAGTCCTGGTTCAGTCCTGGTTTAGTCCTGATATAGTCCTGGTATCGACCGGGTTTAGTCCTGGTTCAGTCCGGGTTTAGTCCTGGTTCAGTCCTGGTTTAGTCCTGGTTTAGTCCTGATATAGTCCTGGTTTAGTCCTGGTTCAGTCCTGGTTTAGTCCTGATATAGTCCTGGTTTAGTCCTGGTTCAGTCCTGGTTTAGTCCTGGTTTAGTCCTGGTTCAGTCCTGGTTCAGTCCTGGTTTAGTCCTGGTTTAGTCCTGATATAGTCCTGGTTCAGTCCTGGTTTAGTCCTGGTTTAGTCCTGGTTCAGTCCTGGTTTAGTCCTGGTTTAGTCCTGATATAGTCCTGGTTCAGTCCTGGTTTAGTCCTGGTTTAGTCCTGGTTTAGTCCTGGTTCAGTCCGGGTTTAGTCCTGGTTCAGTCCTGGTTTAGTCCTGATATAGTCCTGGTTTAGTCCTGGTTCAGTCCTGGTTTAGTCCTGGTTTAGTCCTGGTTTAGTCCTGATATAGTCCTGGTTTAGTCCTGGTTTAGTCCTGGTTTAGTCCTGATATAGTCCTGATATAGTCCTGGTTTAGTCCTGGTTTAGTCCTGATATAGTCCTGATATAGTCTTGGTTTAGTCCTTGTTCAGTCCTGGTTTAGTCCTGATATAGTCCTGGTTCAGTCCTGGTTTAGTCCTGATATAGTCCTGGTTTAGTCCTGGTTTAGTCCTGGTTTAGTCCTGGTTTAGTCCTGATATAGTCCTGATATAGTCCTGGTTTAGTCCTGGTTTAGTCCTGGTTTAGTCCTGGTTTAGTCCTGGTTTAGTCCTGATATAGTCCTGGTTTAGTCCTGGTTTAGTCCTGGTTTAGTCCTGGTTTAGTCCTGGTTTAGTCCTGGTTCAGTCCTGGTTTAGTTCTGGTTTAGTCCTGGTTCAGTCCTGGTTTAGTCTTGGTTTAGTCCTGGTTCAGTCTCTTACCGGGGGGTGGCTGAGGTGGCAGGGCAGGCTCTCGGAGAGGGGGAGGTCACGGGGGTCGTGGGGGTCACGGGGGTCGTAGGGGTCACGGGGGTCACAGGGGTCACAAGGGTCACAGGGGTCACGGGGGTCACGGGGGCGGAGTCTTCTCTCCCTGAGGTCACTGTAGTCGCTCACACTTCGGGCCAAACTGTGACCGGGAGACGTCGCCCTCTGGTGTCTGTCCAAGGGAACTGCAACACTCGCACCGGCTCTGCAAGCACAAGCAAGTCCTGGTTTAGTCCTGGTTTAGTCCTGGTTTAGTCCTGGTTTAGTCCTGGTTTAGTCCTGGTTCAGTCCTGGTTTAGTCCTGGTTCAGTCCTGGTTTAGTCCTGGTTTAGTCCTCGTCCTGGTTTAGTCCTGGTTTAGTTCTACTTCAGTCCTTGTCTAGCCACGGTGTGGGTTCTGGTTTAGTCCTGATCAGGTTTAGATATTCTGTAGTCCTGGTTTAGTCCCGATCTAGTCCTGGTCTAGTCTTGGTCTAGTCTCTGTCTAGTCCCGGTTCAGTCCCGCTCTAGTCTCAGTAAGAGCTCTTTAGTTCAGCTCTAGTCTCGGTCCCGTCCCAGTCCTGGTCCAGTCCCGCTCTAGTCCTGGTCCAGTCTCGGTTCAGTCCCGCTCTAGTCCCCACTCTAGTCTACGCTCTAGTCCCGGTTCAGTCCTGGTCCAGTCCCAGTCCCACTCTCGTCCCAGCCCAGTCCAGTCCTGCTCTAGTCCTGGTCCCGTCCCGGTTCGGTTCAGTCCCAGTCCCGTCCCGCCTATTCAGTCCTGGTCCAGTCCCACTCTAGTCTCGGTCCAGTCTCGGTCCAGTCCCGCTCCAGTCCCGCTCCAGTCCCAGTCCAGTCCCATTCTAGTCCCAGTCCAGTCCCGCTCTAGTCCCAGTCCAGTCCCGCTCTAGTCCCAGTCCCGGTCCTGGTCCCATCCCGGTCCCGTCCCGGTCCAGTCCCGGTCCAGTCCCAGTCCCGGTCCAGTCCCGGTCCAGTCCCGCTGTACCTGGGAAGGGTCTTGCTGGGGACCGGAGTGGAGCTCAGGTCGGGGGAGCTGGAGGACAGAGCTCCAGAGCGACAGGGGGTGGACAGAGACGAGGAGCCCGAGTTCAGAGCACTGCAGGCGGAGAAGGACGAGCTGCTGAGGGGCCCTCCACTGGTCCTCAGGAACAGCCTGAGAACAGGAACCAGGACTGAACCAGGACTAAAACCAGGACTGAACCAAGACTAAAACAGGACTGAACCAGGACTGAACCAGGTCTAAATAAGGACTGAACCAGGACTGAACCAGGACTAAACCAGGACTGAACCAGGACTGAACCAGGGCTGAACCAGGACTAAACCAGGTCTAAACCGGGTCTAAACCAGGACTAAACCAGGTCTAAACCGGGTCTAAACCGGGACTAAACAAAGACTAAACCAGGACTGAACCAGGTCTAAACCAGGACTAAACCAGGACTAAACCAGGTCTAAACCAGGACTAAACCAGGTCTAAATAAGGACTAAACCAGGACTAAACAAAGACTGAACCTGGACTGAACCAGGACTAAACCTAAAGGCCTAGTGTGAGTTTGCCCTGATGTCCTGATCCAGCCCTGGTCCAGCTTTGTCTCAGTCCTGGTTTAGTCCCAGTTGAGTCCCGGTTCAGTCCTCGCATTAGTCCTGGTCCGGTCCCGGTCTGGTCCTGGTCCAGTACCTCCCGGGGCCCCTGAAGTCCCGGATCTCGACGTTGAGCAGTGGGAGGAAGGGGCAGGTGCAGAAGGGGCAGGTGGAGTTGAGGTTGGAGTCGTCTGCGCTCCAGCCGGACATGATCTCCTCGTCATAAACCAGCGCGCTGCAGGAGGTGCACAGGGAGCAGCTGGAGATCAGGACCTGCGCCACAAACAGTCAGGAAGTAAAGTTTATTTCTATAGCGCTTTTCACAGACATGGGTCACAAAGCGCTTCACATACAAAAGATTAAAAAAACAGCATCAGATACATTAAAATCAGTCATAACGGCTCTAAAACCTAAAAGGGCGGGAACACCTGCTGAAAGAGAAATGTTTTTAAAGGTTTATTTCAGTCCAAATGAACAAATCCAAATGTAATTTCCACCCTGGAAATGCAGAAGTGCTGTGGCTCTGGCCGTGGTCCTGACAGGAGCTGTTTCCAGGACTGGACCAGGAAAGTCATGGAGCCACTGCACTTTTTTGTTTTTAGGGCAATAAGGAGATTTTTTATTTACTTACAGACTTGAGATTTTACATTTTTGTAGCTCAGGCCCTAAATTAAGCATTTTTTATGTCCAAAAAGTTGTTTCTACATGTTTGCTGTGTGTTTTGTATAAAAGAGTGTGAATTTTATTTTCAGTTTGTTTTTTTCATCTCTATTTCTGGTCCTGTAGCTTTTCTCACAGCCTCATGACACAACTACAGCAGCAGATTGTGAAATCACAGGTTGGACTGAACAAAAGGAGGTAGAACACTTCATTAGGGGTAAAAGGGGCAGTTTGAAAAGCGAAATTAAGAACAAAAAGGAGGAGGAGAAATGTACTAAAATTGCCCTCAGGTCTTCGGGGGTTAAGTGTTGGTTTGTGAGCGCTTCAGTGATTTCCACTGAAGTCCTGGCGATGGCTGCGTGACCTCTGACCTCGATGGCGTACTGGCTGGAGATGCTGGTGTTGCTGGTGTACTGGGACGACCCGGCCTCCGAGCGCTCGGGGAAACCGGGGGGAGACGGGGCCTTTCCTGGAACGGAAACAAAACTTTAAAACTACACAGGAAATCTCACAAGAACACGGAATGTTTAGAGTCATTTTCAAAGGAATAAAAACCGTCTCTTCACCCTGGTTCAGTCCATATTTTAGTCCTGGATTAGACCTGGTGTAGTCGTTGTTTTAGTTGTTGTTTTAGTCTTGGTTTAGTCCTGGTTTAGTCCTGGTTTAGTCCTGGATAAATCCTGTTGTAGTCCTGGTTTAGTCCTGGTTTAGTCCTGGTTTAGTCCTGGTTTAGTCCTTGTTTTAGTCCTGGTTTAGACCTGGTTTTAGTCCTGGTTTAGTCCTGGTTTAGTCCTGTGTTAGTCCTTGTTTAGTCCTTGTTTTAGTCCTTGTTTTAGTCCTTGTGTAGTCCTGGTTTAGTCCTTGTGTAGTCCTGGTTTAGTCCTTGTTTATTCCTTGCTTAGTCCTGGTTTAGTCCTGGTTTAGTCCTGGTTTAGGCCTTGTTTTAGTCCTGGTTTAGACCTGGTTTAGTCCCGGTTTAGACCTGGTTTAGTCCCGGTTTAGGCCTGGTTTAGGTCTTGTTTTAGTCCCGGTTTTGGCCTGGTTTAGTCCGGGTTTAGTCCTGGCTTTGTCCCGGTTTGGACCTGGTTTTGTCCCGGTTTAGGCCTTGTTTTAGTCCCGGTTTAGGCCTGGTTTAGTCCGGGTTTAGTCCTGGTTTAGTCCTGTTTTAGTCTTGGTTTAGTCCTGGTTTAGTCCTGGTTTAGTTACAGATAAATCTCCATATTGCTTAAAACTAAAAATCCTGCAAATATTTCAGCCGTTTTATTTTAAATATGCAGTTGGATTTCAAATTTAAGACATTATTTTCTTAGTTCATTTCCTCTGGGTTTATTTTGTTGATTAAGGTTAAACAGTGAAACTCTCAAAATATTAAACCCATGTCAAATTCTTGGACTTTAAACATGTGTGAATGAAACAAGACACAACTCTGTGAGGAGGAAACGGAGCAGATCAGAGAACAGAGATATTTAGCACCAGCCTGAAGTCGCCTCATCGAACTCAAACCTGCACAAAAACTGTGTCCACGTTTGTGCTGCAGAAAGTTCAGTTTGTGTGATTCTGGTTCTTCAGATATTCACAGTTTTATTTTGGTCGATGACGTCGTCCAGAACCTCAGAATGTGAAACAGCCTCAAAACAGGAAGAAAATGGTGTCAAACGTTTGTATTTGGTTTGTGCTGTTTTGTGCTGTGACAGTTTCATTTGTGTGAGTTTATTTCTCAAATTCTTCATTATTATTTCTGTGGTAATTACAGGACGTCATTTCTGCTCAGCTGACGGAGACAAACTCCACAAAACTAGAGAAGAGAAACGACCTGAGGCTGAGGAAAAGTCTGTGTTATTATAAAATATGAATCAAAAGCAAAAGACTAAAGACTGAAACAGACTTTTCCACAAATGAAACTGTCACAGCACAAAACAGCACAAACCAAATACAAACGTTTGACATCATTTTCTTCTGTTTTGAGGCTGTTTCACATTCTGAGGTTCTGGACGACGTCATCGACCAAAATAAAACTGTGAATATCTGAAGAACCAGAATCACACAAACTGAACTTTCTGCAGCACAAACGACTGACTCCATTTTGGGCGTTTTCGAGCGTTTTTCTTCTTCCTGTGGGTCTGACCCCAGTTTGACCTGGAAAAGAATCGTTCATTTCTCCAAAACTAAAGCAGCACAAACGATGGACGTAGTTTTTGTGCAGGTTTCAGTTCGATGGGGCGACTTCAGGCAGGTTTATTTCAGGTCCTTTTGCGTCACTGACCTGAGTTGCAGAGAGGAGATTTTCTGGGGGGACTGCACACGGGACTTCTCCTGGGAGACGGGTCTGCACCGGGACTCAGACCGGGACTCAGACCGGGACTCAGACCGGGACTCAGACCGGGACTCCGACCCGGACTGAGACCCGGACTGAGACTCGGACTGAGAGCAGGATCCGGAGAGCCCAGCGTGGGGCCGTTCTTCAGCCCTGAGGCCCTCCCCGGGTCCGGATGTGGACAGTCCAGGTCGGGTCCAGGGAGGTCCTCGTCCTGCAGGGGAGAGACTTCAGTCACCAGGATCACGCCCCGTTGTCACACAGGTCCAAAGAAATTACAGTATTTTTCGGACTATAAGTCGAGTTTTTTTCAGGGTTTGGCTGGTTCCTGCGACTTATATTCAGGTGCGACTTAAATATTACATTTATCACACTGAAAGTCCATAGACCAAATATATGAAAAAAAAAAAAATCATCTGTTTTTTCATTTTGGTTTTAAAGACAAATAATAAAGAAAAGGGCTGTTTTTTTCGTTTTCTTATTTTGTCTCTATATAAAAAACCAAACGAGAGGAATGACACACGGATTCTTCTCTATTCTGTCGTTTTTATTACTATAACTTCTATAACTCGCCTTTCAAGATAAAATGTCAGTTCTTCATCTCTGATTTTATGAACTAAGTCTATAACGACTTATGTTTTTTTCTTAGGGTTACATTTTTTGGCTGGTGTAAAAATAGGGTAAATACAGCCACGAGGTTTGTATGGAAATTACTGTTGTCACGATATGATATTAGAATTTCAAACTTGATTTTGATATTAACGAATAGATTTGATGCTCAATACCGATTCTGATTCCATGAGGAGAATAAAACCCTTTTTCTTTACACAACAGAATGTGATTTTCCATGTTAAATGGTAGAACTTTCTTTTCATTTACTGTTTAGGTGGTTTAACCCTCGAAGACCCACGACATCGTACACGACTCAGAGGAACATGTTTCTATAACGGCAGAACTTTGTAAGTGTAAAAGACAGAAACGTCCTTTTCCCCTCTGAAAGTGCAGACATAGAGGTTTCCGTACATTTCTGCGGCTTTATCCTACGTCACACTCACGCTGTGTGATGACGGGAGCAAAACGAGTGTCCAATAGGAACTTTGTTTTCCCCAAACTCATGCGCTCCGTCCATTTTGATCGAGCCAAACTTTGCCAAAGAGTGAAGTGAGTCAAGATGGTCGACTCCTCTGACTGTGTGTGTTTATAACGAGGGAAAAAGTCGCTCTAAGTGGAGTTAATTCTCACACACATGGAAAATGACACATCTTGGTGTGTGTAATTGTGCATCTCTTTCTATTTTTATTTAAAGGTTTATTTCAGTCCAAATGAACAAATCCAAATGTAATTTCCACCCTGGAAATGCAGAAGTGCTGTGGCTCTGGCCGTGGTCCTGACAGGAGCTGTTTCCAGGACTGGACCAGGAAAGTCATGGAGCCACTGCACTTTTTTTGTTTTTAGGGCAATAAGGAGATTTTTAATTTACTTACAGACTTGAGATTTTGCATTTTTGTAGCTCAGGCCCTAAATTAAGCATTTTTTATGTCCAAAAAGTTGTTTCTACATGTTTGCTGTGTGTTTTGTATAAAAAATTGTGAATTTTATTTTCTGTTTTTTTTTTCATCTCTATTTCTGGTCCTGTAGCTTTTCTCACAGCCTCATGACACAACTACAGCAGCAGATTGTGAAATAACAGGTTGGACTGAACAAAAGGAGGCAGAACACTTCATTAGGGGTAAAAGGGGCAGTTTTAAAAGAAATTAAGAACAAAATCCAGGCGAGGAGAAATGTACTAAAACTGCCCTCAGGTCTTCAGGGGTTAAACAGTGGAATAAAGTTCCAGACTCTGAAACAGTCTGGAGACATTCATCATTTTACTCCAAATCTAAAAAAGCACATTCTGGACAATCAAATGTGCCAACATCAGTCGAGCTCATTATACTTTTTACGAACCACTTCAGCACAACTACATTTAATCTCATTATTGCTGTGATTTTAAGTCACGTTAGTTTTATTGTGTATTTTTATTGCTCTATTGTAATGTAAATTGTAAATATTTTGTGGGACTGCAGATGGAAAGTAGCAGGAGCTAAATCTGGTGCAGTTCATCTCTTATTTTATAACGATTAAGGAATTTTGTACACGGTCCCTGACAAATAAAGACTAAACTACACTAAACTCCAGACAGGGCAGTGCCTACAGTTAGCCTCGCAGAAACAGGAGCGTTACCGGGGCAGAGTCGGGGGCAGACAGGCGCAGGTACCAGCGGCTGGCCTTGTCCACCACCTCCCGCGACGCAGACACGACGCTGCTGCGGAACATGTCCAGCCTCGGCGCAGAGAGCAGAGAGTCCAGGGCGAAGGAGGAGGAGGACGACGAGCTGAGGGGGGACACCAGGCTGCTGCTGCTGCGGGAGGGGCTGCTGCTGCTGGGGGCGGGGCTCAGGCTCTGCTGCCGCGGAGGCGGGCGAGGGGCGGGGCCAGAGTCGGGCTGAAAGGTGAGCGAGCGCGGGACCCGGAGCGGAGACCTGCGCAGAGGGAAGACAATTCGGCCGTTTATATTATTATTATTATATACTGTTATTCTAGACTTGCAGGCTGTTATTCTACCCACACCCTTCCTCCCTCTTCCACATTTCTACTTCCGTTGTTATCATCATTATTAGTTATTATTATCATTGCTGTTGCCCTTGTTATTATTATTTTCAATGTTATCACGGGTGTATTAGAAGCCCTTTCCCGGTCCTCACGGTCATCACCACTTGTACTATGAATTAATCACTTCTTTCTAACTCTGTATCTGATTGGGAGCCTTCCGTTTACTGCACGACTGAACCTCCGCCCAACCCTTCCACAGGCTTTTAATGCCCTACATTATAACAGGGAAAAGGAGACTCAAAACACACAGGCAGAAGGAGGCAAGAGGTGGTTTCCTTGGGACAGTCCCAAGCAGAGACACTTGCACATCGTCCTTCTTTTAATGCACCTCAGACACACCAAAAACACACAGACAATGCACAGGGTAAAAGCAGGGCTGCTGAAATGACTGGGAGGGGGATTATTATTTAACCAAACTCAAATTTACCGCCTGAAAGTGGTGTTGGCGATGAGGATGAACCACCGTATGGTGACGCGATGGCGACAACGGCAACGGCAAGACGGTAGGACAGTAATGATGGTAACAATAGTACTTTAGCAAACGCCAAACACCTCCGCACACACAACCGCACACAACCACACACAACCGCACCCAACCGCACACAACCGCACCCAACCGCACCCAACCGCACCCAACCGCACACAACCGCACACAACCGCACACAACCGCACACAACCGCACACAACCGCACACAACCGCACACAACCGCACACAACCGCACACAACCGCACACAACCGCACACAACCGCACACAACCGCACACAACCACACACAACCACACACAACCACACACAACCACACACAACCACACACAACCACACACAACCACACACAACCGCACACAACCACACACGACCGCACACAACCGCACACAACCGCACACAACCGTACACATACATAACACAATTTCCCTCCTTGATCATCTTATTATTTTTTAGATTGTTTGTTGTCTTTCCTCTATCTTTTTTTGTCTGCCGTCTGTTGCTGTTGTTGTATAGTTTTGTATGTATTTGTCTTTTTCACAACAAATCTGCGTCAGGAGCTAAACCCACAGCAGGACTTTCTCCCTCCGCTCTCTCTCCTCTTCAAACGTGGTTCCGCTCGGAGATTTCCATCCACACGCAGCAGGAAGAAGAAAAAAACCTGACTGACGCTTCGTGTGCGACGCTGAGCCCAAAAGTTTGTGACGGAGACGTTTTACTGAAGCCGAGAGTCGAGAGGGGACGAGGCTGAAGAGGAGAAAGTTCCCGAGGGCGAAGTCAGACTTTCACGGAGGAGACGGTAAAGAACAATTTACGGATCTGCAGCAAAACCTCAAAACCTCCGCAACTTTCTAACGACGCCTCAAAACGCCGCAGACATAAGGGCTGTGATTGGTCCTCTCCACCGCTCTGCATTTCCTCCGCTCATTCTAGACTCTGAGGAATAATGTGTTTAATGCAGCTTTGGCACATTTGTTTACGTCTTACACAAACCAAACAAACCACACGGCTCATTTGCATACAGTACAGACGTGGCCAAAAGTTTTGAGAATGACACAAATATTACATAAGTATCATACATAATCAACGCTTTGAGTTTGTCAGAATTTGTGTTTTTTTTTTGGTCCACTGCCTCTTGAGGACTGACCACAAGTTCTCAGTGGGATTAAGATCTGAGGAGTTTCCTGGACCTAAAATCTTTATGTTTTGTTCCCCGAGTCATTTAGTTATTCCGTTTGCTTTATGGTGAGGTGCTGCATCCTGCTGGAAAAGGCTTTGTTCATCACCAAACTGCTCCTGGATGGTTGGGAGAAGAGGACATTCTAGTACCAAAATAAATATTTGTGTCATTCTCAAAACTTATGGCCACAACTGTATAAGCGCTGATAAAAACAGCTCGTGCGCTGATGCTGATGCGATCGAACGAGCTGCAAAGTTCCTCAGTGCCTCATCTTCAAATATAAAGCTGCCACTCTGTTTCTGAAGGGTTTAGGCGCAGATACAGAATAATTCTGAATTAGTCACAGTAAAACTGTAAACCCCGGGAAAACACTGAGACGGTTTAACAGGATCAAAATGTGGATACCGCCCAAACCTTTAAGGAACAGATCTGGTGCTCAGTACTGATTCTGATACCAGGATGATAACAAAAACACTAAGGATGTAGCAATAACGTAAATCTGGTGATATCGTATCGTCAAAGGTCCCACAATAATATCGTGGAGCATCACAATATATCGAATCCCTACATAGACCATGATCCTTTGCTCCGTTTCAGTGCAGACTACATGAAGAAATAACTGTTGTAAGTGCATTTCCACCCCTGACCTGCGGGGGCTGCCCACGTGCTCCATGTACATCTCGATCTCCCGAGCGAGTCTGCGGTCGGCTCCTGCTTCCTCCTCCTCGTCTTCCTCTCCTCCGCTGGGCCCGCGGCGCTGCTGCTCCGAGGTTTTGGCGAGGAGGGAGAGCGGGTCGCTTCCCGTTTCGATTCCCGTTCGCTTCACCGTGACGCCGCCGTAACTGGCGCTGCGTCCGACCGCTCGGTGCCGCGCCGAGGACTCCAGGTCGATGTCCTCCAGGTCGAAGATGGCGTCCGAGCTGAGGCGCTCGTCGTCGCTGGAGTCTTCCTCGTTGATCTCGGCGCCGTGAAGAGGACGAGCTGCAAGGACGACAAAAGTGTCACAACTTAAGCCACAAAATCCAAACTATAGAAGATCACACTTGCCACGTTTACAGGAGACATTTACTTTGGAATGAAATTATTTTATTCAGATTTTTTTTTTAATATTCTGAATAAAAACTATTTAATTCTGTCCTCTTTAAAAAAGTCCATGTAAACACAATTCGAAATGAAAATTATGATTCTGAATGAATCTTAATCCTGAAGTCAGTGGGTTTGTTCTGATTTTAAAGCCGAATGAATTTCTTCCTGGATCCTGTAAACGTTTCTTCTTCTTCACAATAATCCCGGTGGTTGGAGCTCGTTGGCTCGTCCTTCTGACTCGATCCGGACGCTCCGGCTCTTCCAGTCGTCTCTTGGGACTTTCCTCCACGTCTCTTTGGATTTTTAAAATTTTTTTCATTTAATTTTCATTTTTCTCATCTTTTCATTAGTCTCTCATTTTTCTTTCATTTCACCATTTCATTTTTTTTTCCATTTCATTAAAAAATCACTTTTTTCATTTGTCTTTCATTTTAATTTTTTTAATCTCATTTCATTTTCATTTTTTCCCCCTCATTTTTTATTTTTTTCATTTAATTGAAAGGTTTTCATTTTTCATTCCACACTCTTCTCTCTAATTCTCTCTAATTTAATGTCCCATCTCTATTTAAAAATTGTATGATGATTATTTATGTTTTGATTCGTTTGTATTGTGATTTTAATGTATTTCTTATTCTGTAAAACACTTTGAATTACCTGTGTACGAATTGTGCTGTACAAATAAACTTGCCTTGCCTAATTTTTTTAATTTGTTTGATTTTTTTTTTTTTTTTTTACACATTTTTCATTTAATTTTCATTTTTATCATTTGTCTTTAATTCTGTCATTTTTTTTTACACATTTTTTATTTTTTCATTTCATTTTCATTTTTTTTCATTTGTCTTTCATTTTTCTTTTGTTTTGTAATTTCATTTTTTCATGTTTTTGGGAGTGGGCTGAGGTGTGGCAGCCTCAGACTCAGTTTGTCTTCTTCCTCCTTCTCCGACACTCTTCCCTTCTCCTCCTCAGCTCACAGACGGAAAGCGTGAGGACAGAATTCTCCAGATGCTGCTTCATTATCATCAGAATCACTGTGGAAAAAGTTTGGATCGTGTTTGTGTCGGCGGCGAAACGACAAACTGAGATGAGAGAAAAGCCGGAGCAGCTGAAGTGTGGGTTTTCTTCCCAAAGACGGAAATACGTTTGTGTCGCTGTCCAATCAGCACCTTCCCCACCCCCAGATGCTGAGAACTATTACCGTATTTTCTGGACTTTAAGCCGCTACTTTTTCCCAGGCTTTGAACCGTGCGGCTTTTACAAAGGTGCGGCTATTCTGTGGATTTTTCTTCCGCCACTAGGGGCGCTCTAACCGGAATTTCAAAAACAAGATAGACAGAAAATTAATGCAAAGAAGAATACGCTACTTTTTATTTAGCAGATATAACACACACGACAAATTACTAACTGGTAATTCTTTTCAAATCCTCGCCCCTTCATCATGAAAAGCACATGAAGGAGTTTGTATGATGCAAGTTTTAAGATGAAGGCATCGATCTTGCTCCAGGAAGGAAACGGCTGTAGAGCCCTGCACCCACGGGACCCCCGGGACCCGCTGCACCCGCGGGACCCGCGGGACCAACACAAAACAGTGCAGGACCATGGATGTAATAAGAGCATCTGAAAGAACATTCTGAAAGCTTATTTTCCCGCTACCGACGCGGGAGCGGGACTGAAAATTGTGTCCTGCGCAGACCTCTACCTGCTGCTGCTGTGAGCTCGGGTCAATGGTGTCAGCGGAGATGATTAAAGTGACTTGTGGTTTCACTGCACAGGAGAAATGAAGGTCAATTATTGGTTCTTTTCTGTTTTTGACCTGTTTTAATCAGCACAGTTGCTCCGTGTTAAAAGTCACTGTTAAAAGTCACTTGTAAATGTACATTTACAGTACAAAATTGTTCTGTAGATGCAGTAAATATCTCATTTTTCAACATGGATATCAGTGGCTTATAGCCCGGAGCGGCTTGTATAACTTTTTTCTTAATTTAAAAAAAAAATAGAGTGGATGCGGCTTATTTACCGGTGCCTCTATAGTCTGGAAAATAAAGACCATTTAAAGTGGAACTCGGGCACGTTTGAAGCTAAAGTTCGATTCTAGAGGTGGTGAATTCTGTCAGGAGCCAAAAAACAGCACAGATCAGTGTTTCCTCGGTGGAGATCTCACTGTGAACTTCTGGTTCACTGCAGGTGGATAATTTAAGTTTGGATTTTTATTTCCTACGAGCAGGACTCAAATGGAGATGGAGTAATAAGTGGCTGTTTTGTTTTGTTAGGTCGAATATTTTCGGTGCGTCCCTAGACCTAAAGTGAATTTTCTGACAAACATTGCGATTTATGTTTTAATTACATGATTCTGTGAGGTCACTTCTTAAATGTGACGAGCAGGAGAAAAATGTAATGTGAAGTGACAAACTAATACAAGCGTCAGAACGTGTAACTACAGGGTGAAGCCCCATTCACACAGGATCAGTTTTACCTCTGGACCTTTGGCGGTTTGTAATAATCGTGGAGAACGTCTGAGATCTTAATTCTGTGCGAATGCTCCACGTCTGGAATTTGTAAAGTCAAAATTCCGCCGCAAATTCCCTACGATATTTCACCAAACACAGACGTCCGGTGATAAAACTCGTCCCGTGTGAATCTGCAGCTCAGTGTTTGTTGTTGTAATTGCGTCTTTTCTGTCTGTTCCTTTTATTTCCGCGGTCTCTTCTCTTTATATCGCGCTCATTTTAAAACGCTTTGCGCCTTTTTTATCGCTTTCCGGCTTGAGTAACGGAGGCTGCGGTAGAAATTTTGATGAGCAGTTTTGAGCCTCTACACAGCCTCTACATGGAAACCGATCCGCAAAAAGGGCAAGAGATCCAAGAGGAGAGACGATTCTCACAGGACGTTGACCTGGATGACGTGTGGAGCAGCATGTGGTAAGGAACATTTATTATTATTTTTGCATACTTTTTTAATTTACTTACTTAGCAGCGTGAAAGACATAGAAACGGATGTGATGTTACGACATAACCGGTCGTGATTTCAGTAAAATAGAGGACTTGCGGACTTCGCTTAAACCGTGCGAATGTAACACAGAGGTGGAGCGGGAATTTTCAAATTACCAGACGTCCCCAGGTTGTACTTATCCCGTGTGAATCGAGCTTAAGATGTTTTTATGTAGAAAAAAAGGACAAATTTCGTTGTTTGTGGAGGAAATGCTGGTTCTTCCAAACTGCAGCCTCTCTGAGTCCAGGTCAACGGTTCAAATCCCGATATAAACCAACTCAACCTCCTCACCTTTCCCTAAACCGAGTCCCTCCTCACCTTTCCTGAATCCCTCCTCACCTTTCCCTAAACCGAAACCCTCCTCACCTTTCCCAAAAACCGAATCCCTCCTCACCTTTCCCAAAAACCGAATCCCTCCTCACCTTTCCCAAATCCCTCCTCACCTTTCCCTAAACCGAATCCCTCCTCACCTTTCCCGAAACCGAATCCCTCCTCACCTTTCCCTAAACCGAATCCCTCCTCACCTTTCCCTAAACCGAATCCCTCCTCACCTTTCCCTAAACCGAATCCCTCCTCACCTTTCCCTAAACCGAATCCCTCCTCACCTTTCCCGAAACCGAATCCCTCCTCACCTTTCCCGAATCCCTCCTCACCTTTCCCGAATCCCTCCTCACCTTTCCCGAATCCCTCACCTTTCCCTAAACCGAATCCCTCCTCACCTTTCCTGAATCCCTCTTCATCTTTCCAGAATCCCTCCTCACCTTTCCCGAAACCGAATCCCTCCTCACCTTTCCCGAAACCGAATCCCTCCTCACCTTTCCCGAAACCGAATCCCTCCTCACCTTTCCCGAAACCGAATCCCTCCTCACCTTTCCCGAATCCCTCCTCACCTTTCCCGAAACCCTCCTCACCTTTCCCGAAACCGAATCCCTCCTCACCTTTCCCGAATCCCTCCTCACCTTTCCCGAATCCCTCCTCACCTTTCCCGAATCCCTCCTCACCTTTCCCGAATCCCTCCTCACCTTTCCCTAAACCGAATCCCTCCTCACCTTTCCCTAAACCGAATCCCTCCTCACCTTTCCCGAGTCCCTCCTCACCTTTCCCGAGTCCCTCCTCACCTTTCCCGAGCCGGAGGATCCTGGCGTCGGCCGCCATGTTGGACCTGATCTTGTTTGGGTCGGTCTCGGCTCGGTTCAGGTTCAGACCCAGAACCGTGGACCTGCTGTTGGCCCTGTCCCTGCGCACGCACCACTCACCAGCGCCCTGCAAAACACATGCAGAACAATCACACACACACGCAGAACAATCACACACACACACACAGAACAATCACACACACACACACAGAACAATCACACACACGCAGAACAATCACACACACGCAGAACAATCACACACACGCAGAACAATCACACACACACACAGAACAATCACACACACACACAGAACAATCACACACACACAGAACAATCACACACACACGCAGAACAATCACACACGCAGAACAATCACACACACGCAGAACAATCACACACACAGAACAATCACACACGCAGAACAATCACACACGCAGAACAATCACACACGCAGAACAATCACACACGCAGAATCACACACACAGAACAATCACACACACACACGCAGAACAATCACACACACACACAGAACAATCACACACACACACACAGAACAATCACACACACACACAGAACAATCACACACACATACGGAACAATCACACACAGAACAATCACACACACGCAGAACAATCACACACACGCAGAACAATCACACACGCAGAATCACACACACAGAACAATCACACACACACACACACACACAGAACAATCACACACACACAGAACAATCACACATACATGCAGAACAATCACACACACATGCAGAACAATCACACACACAGGCAGAACAATCACACACAGAACAATCACACACACGCAGAACAATCACACACACACGCAGACCAATCACACACGTAGAACAATCACACACACAGAACAATCACACACACATGCGCAGAACAATCACACACACATACGGAACAATCACACACACAGAACAATCACACACACAGAACAATCACACACACGCAGAACAATCACACACACACGCAAAACAATCACACACACAGAACAATCACACACGCAGAACAATCACACACACGCAGAACAATCACAAAGTCATAAAGTATAAAGCCTGATATAAACCTGAAGAAAATATATGTCAACTCTGGACCCAGATCTGGATTTTGAGAGGATCTGGACCCTGAGCGGATCTGGACCCTGAGCGGATCTGGACCCTGAGCGGATCTGGACCCTGAGAGGATCTGGACCCTGAGAGGATCTGGACCCCGAGCGGATCTGGACCCCGAGAGGATCTGGACCCTGAGAGGATCTGGACCCTGAGAGGATCTGGACCCTGAGAGGATCTGGACCCTGAGCGGATCTGGACCCTGAGAGGATCTGGACCCTGAGCGGATCTGGACCCTGAGAGGATCTGGACCCTGAGAGGATCTGGACCCTGAGAGGATCTGGACCCTGAGCGGATCTGGACCCCGAGAGGATCTGGACCCTGAGAGGATCTGGACCAGCCCACGAGACCCCAACATCAGTGAGAAAGACTCAGTTCAGATTCGGTCCTGAGCGACAGAGTTCACGGTCAGACTCCCTCCTCAACTTAACCTCCTCGGGCCTGTTTTTGATGGTAAAAAGCTTTAAAAAATGTATTTTTCAGAAGACCTGCATCATTTTGGATCCTACTGAAGAATCAAAATTGCATTTAATGTAATTACTTGAAGAGTGATTTATCCGTCCGCTTTATCTGACTGAACCCCTCTGAGTGGAGCCACAGGAGGGAGGACGTCATGGTCCTTGATGTTAGTTCAGGTGCTACGGAGGAAACCCATCCAGACACGGGGAGAACATGCAAACTCCACACAGAAATTCACAGGTCTGAATACCACACAGGTATTCAGACCTGAAATTAAAAGTTGTCGTGTCTCTTGATAAGTTTAAGGAAATGTGGTGAGTGAAAATTGTTCATGTTTTGAGTTGTGTTTTTATGATGTGATTCTGTGTCATTATGTGATTCTTTCTGCACTGTTCATTGTGTTGCTGCTCCTGGGCCACGTCTCTCTTGAAAAAGAGATTCTGAATCTCAATGAGACGTCCTGGTTAAATAAAGGTAAATAAAAAAAATAAAAGCCCAGGCGACCTGGGGATGGAACCTGGAACCTTCTCGCTGTGAGGCGTGAGCTTTAGCCACTCAGCCAAGAGTGATTTAATTAGATTAAATGCAACTTTAAAACTTCAAAATGAATTAAATCACAAATATTGAAAGCTGTAAAAATGAGAAATAATCAGGAATGAGTCAAAATAAAATCGCCAAACTGAACGAGTCAAACACACGTCCAGAGTTCGGCTCAAGGCACCGACCTGCTCCTGCTCCACTTCACAGAAATCCTCCAGAGACGAGCTGAAGCACAGGCCGGCCATGTGATCTGAAACACACACACACACAGGTGAGGAGCCTGCACACACACACACACACACACACACACACAGGTGAGGAGCCTGCACACACACACACACACACAGGTGAGGAGCCTGCACACACACACACACACACACGCACACAGGTGAGGAGCCTGCACACACACACACACACACACACAGGTGAGGAGCCTGCACACACACACACACACGCACACAGGTGAGGAGCCTGCACACACACACACACACACACGCACACAGGTGAGGAGCCTGCACACACACACACACACACACACACACACAGGTGAGGAGCCTGCACACACACACACAGCAGGACTTCCTCCCTCCGCTCTCTCTCCTCTTCAAACGTGGTTCCGCTCGGAGATTTCCATCCACACGCAGCAGGAAGAAGAAAAAAACCCGACTGACGCTTCGTGTGCGACGCTGAGCCCAAAAGTTTGTGACGGAGACGTTTTACTGAAGCCGAGAGTCGAGAGGGGACGAGACTGAAGAGGAGAAAGTTCCCGAGGGCGAAGTCAGACTTTCACGGAGGAGACGGTGAAGAACAATTTATGGATCTGCAGCAAAACCTCAAAACCTCCGCAACTTTGTAACGACGCCTCAAAACGCCGCAGACGATCAGGGCTGTGATTGGTCCTCTCCACCGCTCTGCATTTCCTCCTCATTCTAGACTCTGAGGAATAATGTGTTTAATGCAGCTTTGGCACATTTGTTTACGTTTTACACAAACCAAACGTCAAACCACACGGCTCATTTGCATACAGCTCATTTGCATACAGTATAAGCGCTGATAAAAAAAGCTCGTGCTCTGATGCTGATGCGATCGAACGAGCTGCAAAGTTTGGTTTGATCAGAACTTGTGCCTCATCTTCAAATATAAAACTGCGACTCTGTTTCTGAAGGGTTTAGGAGCAGATACAGAATAATTCTGAATTAGTCACAGTAAAACCGCAAACCCCGGGAAAACGCTGAGACGGTTTAACAGGATCAAAATTGAGATACCGCCCAATCCTATTTTGTACAGACACAGGTGAAGCGTTACCTGCGCTGATGGATGCAGTAGCTGTAGGCTGCAGAAAGGAGGCGCTGTTGCGGACGATTCCTCTCTTTATGAAGGCCTCTGTGTGGATTCGCTCCTGACTCCCCGACTCTGACACTGAAAACACATTTACATCAAACGCACTTCACAGGGTTCCACGAAGAGCCGGGGAACGTTTCAGTGCTTTACCCCGAAACACAAACTTCTACTAACAGAGGATTAAGCACAGCCCTGTGAGATACTCAAAACATAACTAAACCAGGACTAAACCAGGACTAAACCTGGACTGAACCAGGACTGAACCAGGACTGAACCAGGACTAAACCTGGACTAAACCTGGACTAAACCTGGACTAAACCTGGACTAAACCAGGGCTAAACCAGGACTAAACCAAGACTAAACTGGGATTAAACCAGGACTAAACCGGGACTAAACCGTTACTAAACCAGGACTAAACCAGGTCTAAACCTGGACTATACCAGGACTACACCAGGTCTAAACCAGGAGTAAACCAGGTCTAAACCAGGACTAAACCCAGATTAAACCGGGACTAAACAGGGACTACAACAGGACTAAACCAGGGCCAAACCAGGACTACACCAAGACTACACCAGGACTAAACCCGGTCTAAACCCGGTCTAAACCCGGTCTAAACCCGGTCTAAACCCGGTCTAAACCCGGTCTAAACCCGGTCTAAACCCGGTCTAAACCCGGACTTTGACGGCTTTTTAAACTGAACTGACGTGAGCGGCAGTCGGCTCCTCTTCGAACCTCTTCTTTGGACAGAGAGTTGTAGCCGAGGTCCGACTGGTCTCCTGAAAACACAGAAATACTTTATTAAAATCCGCCGCAATAATTCAAACACTTATAAAAAGTAAATATGGCTTCATTTCTGTCTTTGAACACGTCATCATTTCTCTTCATACAAGAACAAAAACAAACCTGGAGTTTGAATCAGCACAATGAGACTTATTTAAATTCTACGGTTTTACACGAGGACAGAGATGGAGAGATTTACCTGTGAGAGAATGAAGCGCAGAGGAAGAGGGGAAATCCAGAGGCACTGATGAGAAAGAGGAGAGAGGAGACGAGGGAGGAGAGGAGACGAGGGAGGAGAGGAGAGGAGGGAGGAGAGGAGGGAGGAGAGGAGGGAGGAGAGGAGTGAGGAGGGAGGAGAGGAGGAGACGAGGAGGGAGAGGAGAGGAGAGGAGAGGAGGGAGGAGAGGAGAGGAGAGGAGAGGAGGAGACGAGGAGGGAGAGGAGAGGAGAGGAGGGAGGAGACGAGGAGGGAGGAGAGGAGGAGACGAGGAGGGAGGAGACAAGGAGAAGAGGAGGGAGGAGACAAGGAGACACAAAGGGAGGAGAGGAGGAGGGAGGAGTCAAGGAAGGAGAAGACAAGGAAGAAGAGACAAGGAGAGAGAAGACGAAGGGAGAGGAGACAAGGAGACACAGGGGGAGCAGACAAGGAGGGAGGAGACGAGGAGACAAGGAGAGAGGAGACGAGGAGGGAGGAGACAAGGAAGGAGGAGGCAAGGAATAAAGAGACAAGGAAGGAGACAAGGAGGGAGGAGACGAAGGGAGAGGAGACAAGGAGACACAGCAGGAGCAGAAAAGGGGGGACGAGACGAGGAGACAAGGAGGAAGGAGACAAGGAGGAAGGAGACAAGGAAGAAGGAGACAAGGAAGGAAGAGACAAGG